>CAJHQP010001008.1:0-137025 GCA_905132765.1 Moricandia arvensis
AATTCCTATTGATCTTGGTAAGAACATGACCTTGGAAGCAAGGCCAGTTCGAATTGTAGACATGATGGAAAAAGCAACAAGGAAGGGAACAACTCAGATGGTCAAAGTGATTTGGGATTGTGATGGAAAGGAAGAAACAACTTAGGAAACTGAAGCCAAAATGAGGGTCAGCTTTACTAAGTGGTTTGATCAGTTTATGGACAAGGAAACACTTGGTTCGGATTCGAGGACGAATCCCTTTCAAGTGGGGGAGACTTGTCACATCCCCAGATATGGATAAGGTCATCGGGACGGGCCATGGTGCGAGGAAATGAACCAGTTGGGTCATACGACCTAAATACAAGCGTTCCATGGTCTAGAGAGAAGGTTAAGGGAATTAGGATACTAATCCTTAACCAAATGAAGAAGTATACAAGGTAAGACGAGCTGGACGGGTGATACGACGGCTCATTGGAAAGTATAAGCAGATGGATCAGCTAGATCATGTTGGGCTTAGCTTGGGCTATCTCAAACTGAGTGTGGTCAGCTCCATGAGCTGAACCACTAGCTCACTCAGCTGGACCAGCTGGGAGTCAGCTCAGCTAAGCTGGACGGAGTGTTATGTTCGTGGGAAGTTGGGCCAGTCTAGGTCGTGGTTGGGTCAGCCGGTTGGGTTGGGTGGTCTGGCCTTTGTTCTAATGGCTTGGTCAGTATATGGGGTCGGTCCAGGGATTTAATTAAGGGTGTGGGTCCATCTAGAACTTGCCAGAATATGGTTATAGGCGAAAAGGTGTTTGTGGGAGCAGTTATGGCCGAAAAGATGGGAATGGCCCAAAAGGTGCCCATTCGCCCACCAAATGGTAACCCCTCGGCCAACGAAGTTATCCCATGCCTTCTTCTATATATATAGGACCCTGTTCACGAAAGTAATCATCACTTTCATAAGAAAACACAAAGAAAAGGCGAGAGAGAGAGAGAGAGAGAGAGAAAGAAAGAAAGAGAGAGAGAAATTGGCCAAAGACATTGGTATTGTCTTGAAAAAACAACGGCGAGATTAAGATCGATTGAGGAAAGGCAAGGCTGACCAGAATGGGTCACAAGCATAAAGGGAAAGAGTTGGAGAAGAACTCCAAAACCCCATAATGTGCATTCAAGGTTAGTGAAATAAACATCGGTTCATTACCTAGATGATCTGATGATCCGGTATGATTTAAAGCCTTGCGAACCGATTATGTCCCTTCTCTATTCTTTTTATGATTATCATTTATTATTCTACTCTCTATTTTCGGTTTAATGTGTGAGGATTGAAGTCGGATATGTACTTGGCTAAGCCGAAGTCCTGGCCGTGTTCAATCTACTTCCAAATCAATGCCATTGGCCGGATTTGCTATATGTTTATGTTGGAAGACTTTACTTGGTTACTTTAGTATGTGGGGATGGTTGGTTGTATGACTAAGTACCAAAGGGAGTTATTTATGCAGGAATAGGGTTAAGGATCCACAAGGGAACCATCCGGTCCATGTGCTTAGCCCTGTGAGCCAAAGTGAAACATGGGCGACCTGTTTGTTGTCTAAATTTTATGAGGTTGGACTTGGAATGTTTTCCAATTCATGGCCTAATGATACACATATAATTGGATAAAGGTTTATGTATTTAGACATAGGAACCGAACCATTCTTTGTTAGATCATTGATGGGATATCGATTATGTCTTAATACTTTGTGTTATATGATTTCAGGAACTGAGACTTATCGCCATCAAGCCAAGGAGCCATGAAGACTCAATCAGTGTGAAGTTGTATGGTGTTTGGGTAGATTTTATTAGGAGTGGACTTTTTATAGCCTATAGTGCAAACTGAATACTTTTGTGTACTGAATCTCATTTCTCTTATTTAATACAATCGATTTACCCTTGTTATACTTTTTGTTGGAATTGATCAAATATACATTGATAATGAAAATAACTAAGTAAAATACATATAAGGCTAGAAAATGAATCAAATACAAAGTGATGATCTAAGTGTTAAGCCGGGGTCCATGTTTGGTCTTGAACATCAGGATTGGGTCTAACACTCATCAAGCCCTCCTTCCGTAGCCTTGATTAGATGATACACGTGATCACACAAAGCTGGTATACTCTACTCTTGTTTCAATTGAATGGCCGAATTTCCTTCTTGATAAGAATTTGCCGGTTTGGACTCAATCTCTTCTTTTGTTTTCAACCGGTTCCTTCTTATGAGAACTTGGTTCATCAACTCTTGCTTCTGACCGTGGTACTGACTTCAGTTGTGGGTCTTGCATTACTACACTAAGGTATTGTTGTATCACGTTCCTAAAGTAACCTTCAAACTCTAAACTTTGCACAAAATCAAATTGTGGTTAAAGCTGTTGTTGAATCTGCTGTGAGCCCCTTTGTTCCTCACGCCCATTTTATGTTTTTCCTGACCTAACACTTTCCTTTCCTGACCTATAAGGGATGTACAACCTCTTATAATGACCATAGCTCCTGGATGAAAACCGTTTCTTCATTATGAACTTCATCTCAACCAAAAAGAAACTTGTTGCTCTCCAGTGTATTTCCTTGTGCTTGTAATCTGATTCCACCAGTCAAGTGCACGTCCATATAAGCCAGAACTTGCTGGATTTACCTTCTTCTATTCAGTGTGGTTGTTACAGCCAAAAAGGAAACCCATCTCATTTTCCCATTCTAGGTATGTATATGGATCAAGCTCTCCACTGAACGGTGGAATACGGATCTCTTTGCTTCTTCCATGCAACAGCTCTCTTGTTGCTGGTTGTTTTTCCTTCTCTTCATTTATTCTATAAGAATACATAGAAGAGTGCTGGATAATAGATGAAACAGGTGGTCCTTGGGTAAGATAATCAAACCCAAAATCTTCAAGCGGCTCTGATACTACTTGGAGTGATCTCTGTCAGATCTCCTTTCCCACGAATCACTTGAAGGTGTATGAGGGTAAATCCTAGAGGTTAATAGACTCTTTTACGTGAGATAGAAGATGATACTGATAGGATGGTCGACCGAAGGCTACTAACGTGATGGAAAGCTTTGTGTTGTGTAGATGGTTAAAACCCTACGAGTGTAACCTCATTTACTTACGCTTGAATGACATGTCTGGAATGTTCCCCTACCTTATGATTGTGACTTTGTTCAAGAAGAACAAAAGATAAAGCCTCAAAAGAGTGAAAGAACTCGACAAATAGAATTCTTATTATACGGTTGTTTTTATTAAAATCCAAGTCAGAATAACTTGTAGGCAATACAGGTTTATATTTCTATAGTAAAACATAGAATAGATCAAAGCAAAACCTAGCCAACCCTTTAAAAAGGTAACAACACAATTAGCTTTAAACTAGAATGGAAAAACCTTAAATAAAAAGGAAAACTGCCTAAACGGCTTTGCAAAAGGAAATCTGCACTTTCTGTCGCATGGATTGATTCCAAAGGCTTCTCTAGGAATTTTTTGGTATTTGGTCGTGGCTCATAAAAGGAAAAAGGTGATTTCTCTTTCTGGTTGATTTTCCATTTTCTCAGTTTGATCTTTTCCATTTTTGGTAGGTAGAAAAGAAATTCATCCATCTTCAGTTTCACACGTACTATTCCCATTATGACATGACCAATATGCTTCTTAGACCCAACTTGTCGATGAGAATGATCTTGTTTCTTCATTTCCAACTCCGGATCTTCATCTTCCATTTCCAAGATCATTTCTCGACCATTTCAGCTTAACCAATCTATTTCTCTATCAACTCTACTTTTCCAGTCCATTTCTTGTCCAAACAATTTTGTCCATTCCATTTCCTGATCAAGTAAATTGCACACCAGTCGTCCATATTTATCAATAGATGATCCACGCTTGATAAAGAATATATCAAAGCACAAAGACTTCTCTCGGTCCAATACCTCATGGATCAATCCAATAAGTTCTCCAGAAAATCCATTAGACATATGATCCATTGTACAATTGGCTCATACATTGTCTTCAAACCCTTCACGTTGAGTCTGGTCAAGATCGCTCCAAGTTTAGTTATTGATTTTTCAAGCCCCCCATTGGGAGTTCTACCAAGAAATCGGCAAGGACTTGTGATTTTGCGCAAATTCTTGTTCGATACTCGATATTGTATTCGCTTAGCTCGACCGCCCTTTTTGCTAGTCTTCCGGATCGATTAGAACTTTGAAAAATCTTTCGAAGGGATAATATGGTGAGGATTACGTTTGTGTTTGATTGGAAGTATGGTCTTTGCTTTTGAGCTGACATTACGACTGTGAGCGCCAGCTTCTCTGGTTAGAGCTTACCGCTGTGGTGGATACCGCAATATAGAGAAATAAGGGTTCTCCCTCAACGGGTTTCGCGAGAACTGGAGGGGTCAGCAGATAATGCTTCAGCTGTCTAAAACTTTTCACACTCCTCGGACAGTTCAAATTTCGTATTTCCTCTCAGGGTGCATAGAAAGGTAAGCACTTATCTGTCAATATCGAGATGAAGCGAATGAGCGCCACAACTCTGTCTGGTAGCCATTGAACTTCTCATTTATTTTTTGAGGAGGTCATTTTGATTAGTACGTTGATATTCTTTGGTTTGACCTCAATTCCTCAGTAGATGACGAGTTAATTTGCCCGATGCAACAGCAAACCGCCATTTGGTTGGGTTCAGTTTCATATAGTGTAGGTTCAATCTCTCAAAGCATTCTAGTAAATGGTTGACGTGCTTGTGTTCTTTGAGAGATTTTACGAGCATATTGTCAATGTAAACTTCCATGGTTTTTCCAAGGTGCTCGGAAAACATATGATTTACGAGTCATTGATAGGTCGCACATGCATTCTTGAGACCAAATGGCATCACCTTGTAACAGTGTGTGTCACGATCAGTGATTAAATCTGTTTTCTCATGGCGTCTGGGTTTATCATGATCTTATTGTACCTGGAGAAAGCGTCCATGAATGATAGGAGCTTGTTTCATGTTGTATCTTCGACTAGACGGACGATGTGTGGCACGGGAAAGCTATCTTTAGGAATTCTTTGTTAAGTTTGGTAAATTCCAAGCAGATTTGCCAATTTTCGTTCTTCTTTTGACAACCATGGGATTATCAAGCCAATCGGGATACATGACCTCTGTTATTGATCTGACTTCATGGTTGACTGCAGCGGCGCTCTCTGGTCCTAACTTTCGTCTCTTTTGTTTGACTGGTTTAATAGTTGGGTCCACATTAAGTTTGTGACATGTTTCGTTGATGTCAATACCCAGAATATCCTCTGCAGCCTAGGCGAACATGTGAAGGTTCTCCTTTAGAAAAGTTATGAGCTCCATTTTCAATGTTTCACAGAGATTAGCGCCAATCTTGAAGAAGCGCTCGGGAAACTCAACATTAAGGCATACCAAAATCACAGGTTTGCAAGTTAGCTCGTGTTTTTTCTTCTAAGACCTTAGCTTTCTGCAAATGCAAAAATAATTTTGTTTCGTCTTATTTTGGGGTGCTTTCGTCGAAAATCAACTTTCTACTCCTTTTCAAATAAGTTTCTGCTACGAAATGTTTTTGTTTTAATTCTCCAGCAAAACAAATTTGCGATACTTTCTGATCTCCCTAGATTTTTTCAATTCCTCCTGGAGTTGGAAACCTAAGGCATATGTGGTATGCTGACAGAATAGCTTGCATGGAGTTTAGCCAATGAGTGCCCATGATTACATTATATGATGTACGGTGATCAATGATTAAAACTTCCACTACCTTGGTAGTACTCTTAGCTTTAAGCGTGTGGTTAATTTTATATAGGTTCATAGTAGTTTCTCCTGAGAATCCCACTATTGGGCTCGGACTTCAATGGGGGAAATCAAATTTTCTTCAAAGGATGTAAAAGAAAATATTAAATTTATGGGGGGTCATTGAGGACGTTGCGTCCTTGAGAGGGGTTAATTGTAACATCCCGAGTTGTGATATATGGCAAAGCTTAAGGGTGCTTATGCTGGATTAGTGAAAGGATGGGTGACCTATCAAGAAGTGATTCGCGATACGTGTGAGTGGGGCCAAAGCTTGAGAAAACGTCATGATGTGATTGCAGGGAAAATAAACAATGATTTTGGGCCTTCTAAAAATTAACGCACAGCTGTCAGACGTGATGGGTCCCACGGGCCAAAAGAGCGCACTGGAAACCCATTAGCCGTGGGCGGTCGGGACGTTACAATTTGGTATCAGGTCGGGTTTCGTCCCGGCTCCGAACTGGGACGACGATTTATGGACTTTGATTTCTGCAATTGTCAATGTTTCGGGATTGGGAGTTTTTGAAAGAAAAAGAAGTGTCACTCATCTATCCAGTATCCTCTGGTTAATCGTTAGCATTTTGATTTTTTCCGATTGGCAGGAGAAGACCAAGTTTATGTTTGATTTCTTCTTTTTATCTTGTGTTCTTCTTTCCTTCCTAACCGTTGAAGTTCTTGTTGGATTCCTTTTAGAATTCGGGTCGAATTGCAGTGAAGTAGGGAAGAATTGTAAAGACAATGATCCTAGGGAGGCTCATTTGCTCTAGTAATTACAAACCCATAACTCCATCTTTAATGGTTCGCAGAGGTTAGCGCCAATCTTGAAGCAGCCTCGGGGAACTCATCGTCAAGGCATACCAAAGTCCCAGGTTTGCAAGTTGGCTTCTATTTTTCTTCTAAGGCCTCAACTTTCTGAAATTGCAAAAAATCTTTTGTTTCTTCTTATTTTGGGGTGCTTTCGTAAAAAAATCGACTTCCTACTCTTTTTCAAAGAAGTTTCCGCTGTGGAATGTTTTTGTTTTAATTCTGCAGCGAAATAAATTTGCGATACTTTCTTATCTCCCTAGCTTTTTTTGATTATCTCTGGAGTTGGAAACTTAAGGCATAGGTGGTATGTTGACAGAATAGCTTGCATGGAGTTTAGCCAATGAGTGCCCATGATTGCATTATATGATGTACGGCGATCAATGACCCAAATTCCACTACCTTGGTAGTACTCCTAGCTTTAAGCGTATGGTAATTGTATATAGGGTCATAGTATTTTCTCCTGTGAATCCCACTATTGTGCTCGGACTTCAATAGGGGCAATCAAATTTTCTTCATAGGATTTAAAGGGAAATATTAAATTTAAGGGGGGCAATGACGACCTTGCTTTCTTTGAGAGGGAGTGAATTGTAACATCTCGAGTTGTGATATATGGCAAGGCTTAAGCGTGCTTATGCTGGAGTAGTGAAAGGATGGGTGACCTATAAAGAAGCGATTCGTGATACCGTGTGAGTGAGCCAAAGCACGAGAAAAGGTCATGATGTGATTGCAGGTTCAATAAACAATGATTTTGGGCCTTTTAAAAATTAACGCACAGCTGTCAAACGTGATGGGGCCCACGGGCCAAGAGAGTAGGTGTAGGAAACCTATTATCCGTGAGCGGTCGGGGCGTTACAATTTGGTATCATGGCGGCTTTCGTCCCGTCTCCGAACTGGGACGGTGATTTATGGGACTTTTATTTTTCCAATTGTCAATGTTTCGGGATTGGGAGTTTTTGAAAGAAAAAGAAGTGTCACTCCTCTATCCAGTATCCTCCGGTTAATCGTTAGCATTTTTTTATTTTTTTTATTGGCAGGAGAAGACCAAGTTCATGTTTGATTTCTTCTTTTCATCATGTGTTCTTCTTTCCTTCCTAGCCGTTGAAGTTCTTCTTGGGTTCCAATTAGAATTTGTGCCAATTACGGTTAAATGGAGAAGAATTGTAACGATAGTGATCCTAGGCATGCTCATTTGCTCTAATAATTGAAAACCCATAACTCCAATTTTTAACAGTTCACAGAGGTTAGCGCCAATCTTGAAGCAACGCTCGGGGTACTCATCGTCAAGGCATACAAAAATCACAGGTTTGCAAGTTGGCTCGCGTTTTTCTTCTAAGGCCTCAACTTTCTACAATTGCAAAAAGATTTTTGTTTCTTTTTTTTTGGGGTGCTTTCGTTGGAAATCGACTTCCTACTCTTTTTCAAAGAAGTTTACGTTGTGGAATGTTTTTGTTTTAATTATGCAGTGAAAGAAATTCGCGATACCTTCTGATCTCCCTATAGTTTTTTGATTCTTTATGGGGTTGGAAACTTAAGGCATATGTGGTATGTTGACAGAATAGCTTGCATGGACTTTAGCCAATGAGTGCCCATTATTTCATTACATGATGTACAGCGATCAGTGACCAAACATTCCACTACCTTGGTAGCTATCCTAGCTTTAAGCGTGTAGTTAATTGTATATGGGGTCATAGTAGTTTCTCCTGAGAATCCCACTAACGGGCTCAGACTTCAATGGGGGAAATCAAATTTTCTTCATAGGATTTAATGGAAAATATTAAATTTATGGGGGGAGGGGGGGCAATGAGGATGTTGTGTTCTTTGAGAGGGGATGAATTGTAACATCCCGAGTTGTGATATACGGAAGGCTTAAGCGTTCTTATGCTGGAGTAGTGAAAGGATGGGTGACCTATCAAGAAGTTATTCGTGATACCGTGTGAATGAGACCAAATCATGAGAAAAGGTCATGTTGTGATTGCAGGGTCAATAAACAATGATTTTGGGCGTTCTAAAAATTAACGCACAGTCGTCGGACGTGATGGGGCCCATGGGCCAATAGAGCGGGCATGGAAACCCATTAGCTGTGGGTGTTCTGGGCTTTACAATTTGTTATCAGGGTGGGTTTCGTCCCGGCTCCGAACTAGGACGGTGATTTATTGGACTTTGATTTCTGCAATTGTCAATGTTTCGGGATTGGGAGTTTCTGAAAGAAAACAAAGTGTCACTCCTCTATCCAGTATCCTCTGGTTAATTGTTAGCATTTTTTTATTTTTTCGATTGCCAGGAGAAGACCAAGTTTATGTTTGATTTCTTCTTTTTCATCTTGTGTTGTTCTTTCCTTCTTAGCCGTTGAAGTTCTTCGAGGGTTCCTTTTAAAATTCGGGCCAAATTGCAGCTAAGTAGGTAAGAATAACGACAGTGATCCTAGGGAGGCTCAGTTTCTCTAGTAATTAAAAACTCATAACTCCGTCTTTAATGGTTCACAGAGGTTAGCGCCAATCTGCAAGCACCGCTCTGGGAACTCGTCGTCAAGGCATACTAAAATCCCAGGTTTGCAAGTTGGCTTCTGTTTTTCTTCTAAGGCCTCAACTTTCTGAAACTGCAAAAAGATTTTTGTTTATTCATATTTTTGGGTGCTTTCGTTAAAAAATTGACTTCCTACTCTTTTTCAAAGAATTTTCCGCTGTGGAATGTTTTCGTTTTACTTCTGCAGCGATATAATTTGCGATACTTTCTGATCTCCCTAGATTTTTTTGATTCCTTCTGGAGTTGGAAACTTAAGGCATAGGTGATATGTTGACAGAATAGCTTGCATGGAGTTTAAGCAATGAGTGCCCATGAGTGAATTATATGATGTACGGCGATCAATGACCAAAATTTCCACTACCTTGGTAGTACTCCTAGCTTTAGGCGTGTGGTTAATTGTATATAGGGTCATAGTAGTTTCTCCTGAGAATCCCACTATTGTGCTCAGAATTCAATGGGGGCAATCAAGTTTTCTTCATAGGATTTAAAGGGAAATATTAAATTTAGGGGGGGCAATGACGACCTTGCTTTCTTTGAGAGGGAGTGAATTGTAACATCCCGAGTTTTGATATATAGCAAGGCTTAAGCGTGCTTATGCTGGAGTAGTTAAGGGATGGGTGACCTATTAAGAAGTGATTCGTGATACCGTGTGAGTGAGCCCAAAGCACGAGAAAATGTCATGACGTGATTGCAGGGTCAATAAACAATAATTCCGGGCCTTCAAAAAATTAACGCACGGCCGTCGGACGTGATGGGGACCACGGGCCAAGAGAGCGGGCGTGGGAAACCCATTAGCCATGGGCGGTCGGGGCGTTACAATTTGGTATCAGGGTGGATTTCGTCCTGGCTCCGAACTGGGACGGCGATTTATGGGACTTTAATCTCTGCAATTGTAAATGTTTCGGAATTTGGGAGTTTTTGAAAGAAAAAGAAGTGTCACTCCTCTATCCAGTACCTCCGATTAATCGTTAGCATCTTTTTTATTTTTTCGATTGCCAGGAGACGACCAAGTTTATGTTTGATTTCTTCTTTTTATCTTGTGTTCTTCTTTACTTCCTAGCCGTTGAAGTTTATCTTGGGTTGCTTTTAGAATTCGGGCCGAATTGCGGTTAAGTGGGGAATAATTGTAACGACAGTCATCCTAAGGAGGCTCATATGCCCTAGTAATTAAGAACCCATAACTCCTTTTTAATGGTTTGCGGAGGTCAGCACCAATCTTGAGGCAGCGCTCGGGGAACTCATCGTCAAGGCATACCAAAATCACAAGTTTGCAATCTGGCTCGCGTTTTTCTTTTAAGCCCTCAACTTTCTTCAATAGCAAAAATATTTTTGTTTTGTCTTATTTTGGGGTGCTTTTGTCCAAAATCGACTTCCTACTCTTTTTCAAAGAAGTTTCCGCTGTGGAATGTTTTCGTTTTAGTTCTGCAGCGAAACAAATTTGCGATACTTTCTGATCTCCCTAGATTTTTTTGATTCCTTCTGGGGTTAGAAACTTAAGGCATATGTGGTATGTTGACAGAATAGCTTGCATGGACTTTAGCCAATGAGTGCCCATGATTGCATTACATTTTGTACAGCGATCAATGACCAAAAATTCCACTACTTTGGTAGTACTCCTAGCTTTAAGCGTGTGGTTAATTGTATATAGGGTAATAATAGAGTGTCCTGAGAATCCCACTATTGGGCTCGGACTTCAATGGGGGCATTCAAAATTTCTTCATAGGATTTAAGGGAAATATTAAATTTATGGGGGGGTAATGAGGACGTTGTGTTCTTTGAGAGGGGATGAATTGTAACATCCCGAATTGTGATATATGGAAGGCTTAAGCGTGCTTAGGCTGGAGTAGTGATAGGATGGGTGACCTATCAAGAAGTGATTCGCGATACCGTGTGAGTGAGGCCAAAGCACAACAAAAGGTGATGTTGTGATTGCAGTGTCAACAAACAATGCAGTATCCTCCGGTTAATCGTTACGATTTTTTGATTTTTTTATTGGCAGGAGAAGACCAATTTTATGTTTTATTTCTTCTTTTTCATCTTGTCTTCTTTTTTACTTCCTAGATGTTGAAGTTCTTCTTGGGTTCCTTTTAGAATTCAGGCCGAATTGAAGTTATATGGGGAATAATTGTAATGACAGTGATCCTAGGAAGGCTCATTTGCTCTAGTAATTAAAAACCCATAACTCGATTATTAATGCTTCACGGAGGTTAGTGCCAATCTTGGGGCTGCGCTCGGGGAACTCATCGTCAAGGCCTAGCAAAATCACAAGTTTGCAAGTTGGCTAGCGTCTTTCTTCTAAGGCCTCAGCTTTCAGCAATTGCGCTTTCTGCAATTGCAAAAAGATTTTTGTTTCATCTTCTTTTGGGGTGCTTTCGTCAAAAATCGACTTCCTACTCTTTTTCAATGAAGTTTCAGCTGTAGAAAGTTTTCGTTTTAATTCTGCAGCGAAACAAATTTGTGATACGTTCTTATCTCCCTAGATTTTCGATTCCTTCTGGAGTTGGAAACTTAAGGCATAGGTGGTATGTTTATAGAATAACTTGCATGGATTTTAGCCAATGAGTGTCTATGATTGCATTATATGATGTACGGCGATCAATGACCAAAAATTCCACTACCTTGGTAGTACTCCTAGCTTTAAGCATGTGGTTAATTGTATATAGGTTCATAGTAGTTTCTCGTGAGAATCCCACTATTGGGCTCAGACTTCATTGGGGGCAATCAAATTTTGTTCATAGGATTTAAAGGAAAATATTAAATTTATGGGGGCCAATAAAGACGTTGCTCTCTTTGAGAGGGGGTGAATTGTAACAACCCGAGTTGTGATATATGGCAAGGCTTAAGCGTGCTTATGCTGGAGTAGTGAAAGGATGGGTAACCTATCAAGAAGTAATTCGTGATACCGTGTGAGTGAGGCCAAAGCACGAGAAAAGGTCATGCTGTGATTGTAGGGTCAATAAACAATGATTTTGGGCCTTCTAAAAATTAACACACAGCCATCGGACGTGATGGGGCCCACAGGACAATAGAGCGGGCGTGGGAAACCCATTAGCCGTGGGCGGTTGGGGCTTTACAATTTGTTATTAGAGCGGGTTCGTCCCGGCTCCGAACTGGGACGGTGATTTATGCGACTTTTATTTCTGCAATTGTCAATGTTTCCAGATTGGGAGTTTTTGAAAGAAAAAGAAATGTTACTTCTCTATCCAGTATCCTCCGGTTAATCGTAAGGATTTTTTGATTTTTTTATTGGCAGGAGAAGACCGATTTTATGTTTGATTTCTTCTTTTTCATCTTTTCTTCTTCTTTACTTCCAAGATGTTGAAGTTCTTCTTAGGTTACTTTTAGAATTCAGGCCGAATTGAAGTTAAGTGGGAAATAATTGTAATGACAGTGATCCTAGGAAGGCTCATTTGCTCTAGTAATTAAAACCCAATAACTCTGTTTTTATTTTTTAATGCTTCGCGGAGGTTAGTGCCAATCTTGGGGCAGCGCTCGGGGAACTCATCGTCAAGGCATACCAAAATCACAAGTTTGCAAGTTGGCTAGCGGATTTCTTCTAAGGCCTCAGCTTTCTGGAATTGCAAAAAGATATTTGTTTCATCTTCTTTTGGGGTGCTTTCGTCGAAAATCGATTTCCTACTACTTTTCAATGAAGTCTCCGCTGTGGAATGTTTTCGTTTTAATTCAGCAGCAAAACAAATCCGCGATACTTTCTGATCTCCCTAGATTTTTTGAGTCCTTCTGGAGTTGGAAACTTAAGGCATATTTGGTATGTTGATAGAATAACTTCCATGGATTTTAGCAAAAGAGTGCCCATGATTGCATTATATGATGTACGGCAATCAATAACCAAAAAATCCACTACCTTGGTAGTACTCCTAGCTTTAAGTGTGTGGTTAATTGTATATATGGTCATAGTAGTCTCTCATGAGAATCCCACTATTGGGCTCAGACATTAATGGGGGCAATCAAGTTTTCTTCATAGGATTTAAAGGAAAATATTAAAATTATGGGGGGCAATGAGGACATTGCGTTCTATGAGAGCGGGAAAATTGTAACATCCCGAGTTGTAATATATGGCAAGGCTTAAGACTGCTTATGCGAGTAGTGAAAGAATGGGTGGTCTATAAGGAAGTGATTCGTGATACCGTGTGAGTGAGGCCAAAGCAAGACAAAAAGTCGTTTTTTGATTGCAGGGTCAACAAACAATGATTTCGGGCCTTCTAAATATTACAACTCGGGATGTTAAAATTCAGCCCCTCTCAAAGAACGCGACGTCCTCATTGCCCCCATAAATTTAATATTTTCCTATCAAGAAGTGATTCGTGATACCGTGTGAATGAGGCCAAAGCATGAGAAAAGGTCATGTTGTGATTGCAGGGTCAACAAACAATGATTTCGGGCCTTCTAAAAATTAACGCACAGCCGTTGGACGTGATGGGGCCCACGGGCCAAAAGAGCGGGCATTGGAACCCCATTAGCCGTGGACGGTCGGGGCTTTACAATTTGGTCGGGTTTCGTCCCGGCTCCGAACTGGGACGACGATTTATGGGACTTTGATTTCTGCAATTGTCAATTTTTCTGAATTGGGAGTTTTTGAAAGAAAAAGAAGTGTCACTCCTCTATCCAGTATCCTCCGGTTAATCGTTGGCATTTTTATTTTTTTGATTGTCAGGAGAAGACCAATTTATGTTTGATTTCTTCTTTTTCGTCTTGTGTTCTTCGTTACTTCCTAGTTGTTGAAGTTCTTGTTGGGTTCCTTTTACAATCCTGGCCGAATTGCGGTTAAGTGGGGAATAAATGTAACGACGGTGATCGAATCCTCATTTTCTCTAGTAATTAAAAACCCATAACTCCATTTTTAATGGTTCACGGAGGTTAGTGCCAATCTTGGGGCAGCGCTCGGGGAACTTATCGTCAAGGCATACCAAAACCGCAGGTTTGCAAGTTGGCTCGCGTTTTTCTTCTAAGGCCTTAGCTTTCTGCAATTGCAAAAAGATTTTTGTTTCGTCTTATTGGGGTGCTTTCATCAAAAATCGACTTCCTACTTTTTTCAAGGAAGTTTCCGCTGTGGAATGTTTTCGTTATAATTCTGCAGCGAAACGAATTCGCGATACTTTCTGATTCCCTAGATTTTTTCAGTTCCTTCTAGAGTTGGAAACTTAAGGCATAGGTGGTATGTTCACAGAATAGCTTGCATGGATCTTAGCCAATGAGTGCCCAAGACTGTATTATATGATGTACGGCGATCATTGACCAAAAATTCCACTACCTTGGTAGTACTCCTAGCTTTAAGAGTGTGGTTAATTGTATATACGGTCATAGTAGTTTCTCCTGAGAATCCCACTATTGGGCTCGGACTTCAACGGGGGCAATCAAATTTTTTACATAGGATTCAAAGAAAAATATTAAATTTATGGGGGCAATGAGGACATTACGTTCTTTGAAAGGGGTTGAATTGTAACATCTCGAGTTGTGATATATGGCAAGGCTTAAACGTCCTTATGATGGAATAGTGAAAGGATGGGTGAACTATCAAGAAGTGATTCGCGATAACGTGTGAGTGAGGCTAAAGCACAAGAAAAGATCATGTTGTGATTGCAGGGTCAATAAACAATGATTTCGGGCTTTCTAAAATTATCGCACAGCCGTCAGACGTGATGGGGCCCATGGGCCAAGAGAGCGGGCGTTGGAAACTCATTAGTCGTGGGCGTCGGGGCGTTACAATTTGGTATCATGGCGGATTTCGTCCCGGCTCCCAAATGGGACTGCGATTCATGGGACTTCTATTCAATATCCTCTAGTTAATCGTTAGCATTTTTTTTATTTTTTTTATTGGAAGGAGAAGACCAAGTTTATATTTGATTTTCTCTTTTTCATCTTGTGTTGTTCTTTCTTTCCTATCCGTTAAAGTTCTTCTTGGGTTCCTTTTAGAATTCAGGCCGAATTGCGGTTAAGTGGGGAAGAGTTGTAGCGACAGTGATCCTAGGGAGGCTCATTTGCCCTAGTAATAAAAAGCCCATAACTCTGTTCTCAATGGTTCGCGGAGGTTAGTGCCAATTCTGAAGCAGAGCTCGGGGAACTCATCGTCAAGGCATACAAAAATCACAGGTTTGCAAGTTTACTTGCAATTTTCTTCTAAGGCCTCAGCTTTCTGCAATTGCAAAAAGATTTTTGTTTCGTCTTACTTTGGGGTGCTTTTGTCAGAAATTTATTTCCTACTCTTTTTCAATGATGTTTCCGCTATGGAATGTTTTCGTTTTAATTCTGCAGCGACACAAATTCGGGATACTTTCTGATCTCCCTAGAATTTTTCGATTCCTTCTGGAGTTGGAAACTTAAGGCATAGGTGGTATGTTGACAGAATAGCTTGCATGGAGTTTATCCAATGAGTGCCCATGAATTCATTATATGATGTACGGCGATCAATGACCAAAAATTCCACTACCTTGGTAGTACTCCTAGCTTTAAGCGTGTGGTTAATTGTATATAGGGTCATAGTAGTTTCTCCTGAGAATCCCACTATTGGACTCGGACTTTCATGGGGGAAATCAAATTTGCATCATAAGATTTGAAGTAAAACATTAAATTTATGGTGGGAAATGAGGACGTTGCGTTCTTTGAGAGTGAATGAATTGTAACATCCCGAGTTGTGATATATGGAAAGGCTTAAGAGAAGAGATTCGGCTACCTAGGTCACCAAAGTGCACTTACCTTTTCTGTCACACATTTTTTTGGAACTCCAGGGTTAAGCGTGCTTATGCTGGAGTAGTGAAAGGATGGGTAACCCATCAAGAAGTGATTCGCGATACCGTGTGAGTGAGTCCAAAGCACGAGAAAAGGTCATGCGTTGTTTGCAAGGTCAATAAACAATGATTTTGGTCCTTCTAAAAATTAACGCACAGCCGTTTGACGTGATGGGGCCCATGGGCCGAGAGATCGGGCGTAGGAAACCCATTAGCCGTGGGCGGTCAGGGCGCTACAATTTGGTATCACAACGGGTTTCGTCCTGGCTCCGAATTGGGACGGCGATTTATGGGACTTTGATTTCTGCAATTTTCAATGTTTCGGAATTGGAGGCTTTTGAAAGAAAAAGAAGTGTCATTTTTCTATCCAGTATCCTCCGGTTAATCGTTAGCGTTTTTATTTTTTTCTCGATTTGCAGGAGAAGACCAAGTTTATGTTTGATTTCTTCTTTTTCTTGTGTTCTTCTTTCCTTCCTAGCCGTTGAAGTTCTTCTTGGGTTCCTTTTAAAATTTGGGCCTAACTGCGGTTAAGTGGGGAAGAATTGTAACGACAGTGATCCTAGGGAGGCTTATTTGCTCTAGTAAGTAAAAATCCATAACTCTTTTTTATTACTTTGTCGCACATTGGATGTTTAGAAAACCTACCTCTCTTCCCTTCCCTATATAATAAACATCACCATTTTCCTTTTTTCATCATGTCAAAGGTGTTTTGAGAGTGACAAGTTATTGAATTATTCGACGACCAGTCACTAAGTCAATCTCTGGCGAGATTTTTGGTCGAGTTCTCGGGAGAGTTTTTGGACGAGTTCTCGGGCGAGATTTCTAATAAGTTTATTTTCTCCCTATTTCAAGTCTTAGAAAGTTCAAGTTAGAGCAATTTTTAGTTTAGAAAACCTACTATTTTAGGAAAGTTTCTATTTTACGTAAGTTGTCATTTTAGGAAAGTTGTCATTTTAGGAAAGTTGCCATTTTAGAAAATGTTCCATTTTAGGAAATTTTCCAATTTTGGAAACTTTATTTCATGAGACTATGAGCCTAAGATGTTGGTTATCTCGTATTGTAGTTGACCTCAGATGACCATCTTTCGGTTATCATTCCAGCCAGTTGCTAAGGTGAGTGCTACTCCGTTTAAATCCCAAACTATTTTAGTACTACTACTATGGAAAGTTCAGTTTCAAAACATGTTTCGTCTCTGTGAATCGAGTCTGGTTGAGAGTCTTCTTTTTTTATTATTAATATTGATTAACTAGAAATAAGATAATAGAAAATTCAACGGTTGTGTGACATGATTAATGTTAAGAATTGTTTATATATATGTATATATACAAATCCATTTGTTGAGAATGGGGGGATAGAAAGACGTTTGTACTAGCGACACCCTGGTTGTAGAGATTGCGGGAGCACATAGGCGTATGTGCTAGCGCCGCTTTGTTGTAGAGATTGCGGGGCTAGAAAGACGTTTGTACTAGCGACACCGTAGTGATTGTGGGGGTACGGAGTGGAATACCTTACTAGTGACGCATGTAGGATTATATATGTATATCCGTATGAGGAGAATGTGGGGTGCAAAGAGTAGCTATGTAATATCAGCGCATTGGTTGTAGTATATGTGTTAGACACATTGATTGTTATGTTTGGTATAGTATGCATCGTGTTTGCTTCATGCTAGAGCTAGGCCTACAAAGTCATAGTGCTATGTACTGAGGTAGTGGTTTACAGTTTAGCATCCCATACCTTACTGAGTGACTCCCATGTTACTCACCCCTCTTTCTTCCCCTTGCAGGTGAGCATGACGAGTTGTTGGATATCTGGACGATTTGGTGTCTTGGGATCGCTGTATATTATTTCGATTCTATTAAACATTTGATTTGTATTATTTTGCTTTCTAAGTTTGAAAAAAGATATATCCACTTTTATTTATAAAATGTTTAAATATTTTATTCATTTTTATAAATTGGTTTATTCGATAATTTACCGGTAGTAACACACCATTCTCAAGAGAGGAGGAGACGGTGTTGCAATTCCATAATATTATTTACTTTGTCATTATCCTTGACTTGCCGGTCAAGCTTCCTTTCCAAATAAATATGCGCCTACCCTCTTCATTATTTCACATACTTAAACGCAGTTAGCTAGTTCCAGCAAAAATTCTAGTCGTCTTCTTAACGTAGTATTTATAGTTCGTAGATTATATTTCAAGTGTTATGAAACAATATTTTCATGGTTGTATACTTGGATTCAAAACACGCATTCAGACATGCTCACAATATGGGGGATTTTATTGAGTTACAGAAATAGATCAAATCTCGACCGTGAATTCGTCTATTTTCTTAATGATTTCATAAACGTTTTATACTCGTTCTATTATTGTTTATACGCTTTTTGTTCCGCGATTTTCAGTAAGGATTTTCCCGGTCCTACAGTTTTAACTCAATAAATCTGATTTCTGCTTATCGCTTGAAACAACAACCAAACCTCTAGCTTTAATACACACAGATCTTTGCGAAGTGAAGTATTTACAAATCAAAGGTGGTAAGAAGTTCTTTGTGACTTTCATAGACGATTGCACAAGTTAATGTTGCGTTTACTTGGTACAAAGTAAAGATGAAGTCTGGAACAAATTCAAAGAGTACAAATCTAGAAGTTGAAAACAACTAAAAAGACTATCAAAATAATCAAGAGTGATAGAGGAGGTAAATGTGATGGACCTTTCAATGCGTTTTGTCAATAAACTGGCATTATTCATCAAAAGATTGCTCCCTATTCACCTGAATCCAACGGATTTACGGAACGAAAGAACCAAACTTTTGAAAGAAATAATGAATGCCATGTTGCAAGAATCTGGTCTAGCCCAGATTTTGTGGAGGGAAGCACTTCTCACCACAAATTATATCCTCAACAAAATACCTCATAAGGTAATTGGCAAAACGCTATATGAACTTTGGAAAAGGTAACATACATTCGTACAAATACCAAAGTGTGGGGGTACTTGGACAAAATCTCAGTGCCACCTCCTAAAAATATCACGATTAGACCTAAAACCGTGGATGCTTTATTCATTGGTTATGCACACAAAAGTAGTGCTTATAGGTTTCTGGTAATTAAATCAGATTTACCTAACATCCATGTTAGTACGATCATGGAATAGAGGAATTCTTCATTCTTTAAGACATATTTCCTTACAAGGATAAACAACATCCTAAACGCACTCGTGAATAAAGAGATGTGGTTTCCTCCGTTGATGAGGCAAATACTTTTGGAACTGCTGTAATTGAAGTAGAGGACGTTGTAGACAAACCCTGACGAAGCAAGAGAGATCGTAAAGAAATGTCTTTAGGTGATGATTTCATGATGGTATTTCTTTCGGAGAATGACCGGATATTTACACAGAAGCCATGTCTAACCCTGACGCAGAATTCTAGAAAGAAGCAAACAATAGTGAACAAACATTGCAAAATCATACCTATGAGGTCGTTGATTTACCTCAAGGGTTTAAAGTATTAGGGTCTAAATGGCTGTTCAAAATAAAGTGGAATATTGATGGCTCAGTTGATAAGCATAAGGTCAAAATTGTGGTGCAAGGACATAGACAAAAAGAAGGTCTAGATTTCTTTGACACTTATTCTCCAGTGACGAAAATAACTTCAATCAGACTGTTGACTACAATTTTAGCATTAAAAACTTGGAAATCCATCCAATGGATGTTAAAACTACCTTTATAAATGAAGATTTAGAAGAGGAGATATACATGAAACACATGAAGGCTTCATGATTCCTGGTCAAGAACACAAAGTTTGGAGGCTTGTGAACTCGTTGTATGGGCTGAAGTAAACTCCAAAACAATAGCATGAAAAGTTTGATAATGTGATGATCTCAAATAGTTCAGCATCAATGAATGTGATTAATGCATTTGCTACAAAATTACTCTCAGTGGGTATATTTTATTATGATTGTATGTAGATGACATGTTTATCATCGGCAGCAATAAAGATATCAATCAACAAACAAAGAACATGCTCAATACTCAGTTCAACATGAAAGACATGGGACTTGAGGATGTTATTCTTGGTGTTAAGATCACAAGGACTCCTGAAGGGATAATTTTGTCTAGGGATCATTAAGCTGAAAATATACTGATACGGCATTGGTTAGGTGTTTGCTCCTGGATCACTTGAAGGGATGGATGATGGGTTGTCCGAGGCTACTAGCACTCTGATATGGACGATGGTCTTGGCTTCAATCATTGGATCTTCTCAAAGATGCTATGGCTTCCTTCAAACCGAGTTGATCTCGTTGGGGTTTGAAGTGCTTCATGAAATCTCTTTCCTTTAGGTGAGACTCGGTGCTTAGACTCTGAACAAAGAAGATAGTAACTTAGACGAACTGTGGCTTAAAGTTTTTTATTGAAAGATGATGTGCTTTCTGCTTTAGCCGTCTACAAGCTTAAATAGTAATCCTAAGCTACGAAAATCTAAAGGACCTATCCTAATCCTACTCGTTTTTGGTTTACAAAATCGAATCAAATATCTAGAAATCCTAGATTACATTGGATTTGTTTTAGATCACATGTGATCTTCTTTAGCTGCCAAGAGGTTGATCCAAATCTTTAATCCCTTGTCTAGATTGGTATTTATCCTCTCCTTGGCTTGCATGAAATGGATCATTGACTTCAGAGCTTCAAACTGGGCTTTAGACTTTGATCTCGTTGTTGGCCCAGTCGAGAAGGTAAGTGGATCATCTGCTGGGTCATTGGGCTCTTCTTGGGTCGAATAGACTGGGACTCGACCATCTCTCTTTTGTGCTTAGTTCTCATGGTTGTTGTCAAGCCCACTTTGTGCCTTAGTCATATTTTGGCGATGAAGGGCTTCCCATTGTGTTATCAACTCCTCTAGATAGTCCTCCTTTGATCTCAGCCTCTCCCTAGCCATTGTTACATTGCTTCGCTCCTCCTCATGCAGCTCGACCTCTGTTCCCCGTGCCTCACTTCCTCCACCCTCCGTCTTCATTGGGTCGTCCAAGTGACCAGTCGATTGTCTACAAGATGGTAGTCCAACCATGTTGAGAGTGGATGGATCAACAAGTTTTGCACTAGTTTGTTCCTCTGGTCGTACATCCAACAAGTTTAGCTTATCCATGGGCGCATCATATACTTGAGAGGTTCGAGAACTACTCTAGTGGAACTGCTAAGACTCCTCTTGGCACTATGTTCACTTGGCCAAGAATGTTGGCGATACAATGTCACAAGCGGAGTATGCACGGGTAATTGGAATTATGGTGTACTTGACCAATTGTATGAGACCCAATCCAGCGCATGCAGTCAACATATTAAATCTCTACACAATTAATCAAGGTCATACACACTATAAAGCCATAACAAGGGAATTAAATTACTTGAGATGAACCAAAAGTTTTGGGTTGAACTACGGTAAACAACCAACAGTCTTGGAAGGATACAATGATGGAAACTGTATATCAGACTCAAAGTTCACAAGTAGATATGTCTTTACGCTTGCAGGTGCATCAATATCCTAGAAATCTTCCAAACAAACTTTATTGGTCATCTACCATGTAATTTGAGTTCATCGCTTTAGACAATACAACAGAAGAAGTAGATTGGCTTCATAATTTGTTGGAAGATATTCCAATGTGGGAGAAACCAGTCCTAGCTCTACGCATACACTGTGATAGTCAATAAGCTATAACTTAGACACTGAATACTTTATATAATGGTAAATCGCATCACATTACACAAAGACATAAGACTAGTAGACACTTGTTCTCAACCGGTGTTAGATTGGTCAATTACATTAAGTCAGCTGACAATCTTGTGGATCCATTTACCGATAGTTTATCAAGAGATCAAGTATTGAATTCATCGAAGGGAATGTGTTTATTGCCTATTACTAATAAGATGTTCTATGGAAACCCAACCAACCCGTTTGGAGATCCCAAGAGGTTGGTTCAAAGGGATAACTAAGCTAAGCAGAATCTGATTAAATCACTGAAAAAATACTCAATTCCAAGACGAAAACAGTGCTTCCAGTAAATATTTAAGGTAAAGCAGTGTCTTTTAATATATATAGAGTATAAATCTTCATATATTTATATATATAGTATAACATGATACCTTTTGTGTATATGACAAGTATTAATGGCAATCATCAAGTGAGTGTGAAATGATGTCGTTTCTAGGAGGATAAAATTCAGGCTATACTCTCCGAACTCACTCATGACAACCAAGCAAGTTTAAGGCCGAAACAAACACATTAATGAACTTAACTCTACGAGAAGAAGAAGATGTTATATATGATATCTCGGTTTACACAAAACGTCGATTGGTTTAAGATATCACGTTTACCTTCTAAAATGTAGATTTGACAGGTACTAACAATGAGTGGTTTACGGATGGAATATGTTACTACCTCAGATGTAGTTAATTTTCACTTATACTCTCGAAAACTCTGTCTATCTAGTCTATTTTTAAGTTTAGTCAGTATATTCGCATAATCTAATCGAGTTTGCATATGTTTAGAGTAATTTCTATTCATGTGGGGGGTTGTTGGAACTCAAGTTTATAAGCTATTTGGGTTGTGTAAATTTATGTTGTAATGTGAGGAGAAATGTGGATCAAATGTCCTTTGGGCTCTAAATAAAAAGCTTTTCATTAAGAAGTGCAGAGTAAAAAGTCTCACATTGCTTATGACAAGAGAAATATTGTAGTAGAAATATGATACTCTCTTATCAATGTTCAATATCTTATGGGAACACTATGGAGAAGCAGAGAGATGGACCATAATGCAAACCACACGCGTGTGCCAGGTCGGGCTTGCGCCTTTGGTCTTTGTGAATGTTAAAACCCACAATTAAATGTTTTTTTGGAGAAAATTCATACCAATTTTTGAATAATTTCCTAGATATAAATCATAACGGATTGAGTCTAATATCAAGAAAAAAAACTAAACGTTTTAGGTTGTGTTAAAATATTTTGGAAAGCTTCCAGATAATTATTGGACTATTTCCGATCATCTCGCACGATAAACATGAATATTCCTAAATATTTTTTCCTTTATCGTTATCCTTGACTTGTCGGCCAAGTTTTCATCCCTTATAAATAAGTGTCTATCCTCCTCATTATTTCACATGGTTAAACAAAATTAGCTAGTTACAGCAAAAACCCTAGTTGTCTTCTTAAGTAAGTTTCGAGAGTATTTGTAGTAATGATATTTCGTTGATTTTGTTTCGGCTGTTGTGAAACAGTATTGTCACGGTTTTATTTTGAGATTCAAAAAGTACATTCAAACTGTCACACAATACGCCAATTTATTGAGTTAAGTAAAGAGATCAAATCTCGACTTCATGAATTCGTCTGTTTCCTTAATTTTCATAAAATTTTATATAATTCCATTATCGTTAATACCTTTACTGTTTTGTGATTTTCAATCAGGTTTTTCGCAGTACGGCGATTCACATTCTACCTTCTTATGACGTAGGCCCGTTCGAAAAAAGGCTTGGAAAGTAAGTATCTAGAAGGTTAATGAATAATGACGTGGGTATGAGGGAGCAAATGCAGGGCCAGCTTAAGTGCAGGGGCTAACAGTGCGACAGCTAGGGTCCAGGAGAAAAGTGGGGCCTACAAAATAAATTAATTAATGGGAAATAGATTCACAAATGTTTTTCTCTATGGACTTTTAAAAAATCGTTTGGAAAGTTAAAAGGCTTTTTTCTGAAAAAAATTAAAGGTTTTTTTATGAGAAAAGTTAAAAGGTTTTTTTTTGAAAGAAGTTAAAGGTTTTTTATGAAAAAAGTTAAAAGGCTTTTTTGAGAAAAGTTAAAGGCTTTTTTCTGAAAAAAGTTAAAGGTTTTTTTTCTGAGAAAAGTTAAAAGTTTTTTTTCTGAGAAAAGTTAAAGTTTTTTTTCTGAGAAAAGTTAAAGGTTTTTTTCTAAGAAAAGTTAAGAACTTTTTTCTAAGAAAAGTTAAAAGCTTTTAATAATTTGCTATGTTATTTGTTCTTTTAAATAACACTCTGCATTTTTGGCGGTTCTTTTTTTTTCTTTTCCTAATTTCTTTGAATAATGTTTCTCAGTCAGATGATTGTTTTAACAATGACTCTAGTTTTGATGAAAAAAAAATGACACTAGTTTATTGTTAGTTTTAAACGACGACATTAGTTTTTTGAATAACCTGTTAATCATTTGTTTTGCTTCTTTTGGTAAATTATTTTTCTAAGGCATTATTTTCTTTTTATCATAATAAACCTTATATATTTTCATACATTATGGGGTATATCTTAATACTTGCCCTAGTCCTATGAAATATATAACCCGGCTCAAGTCTCTAGAAACAAAGAAATTATAAAAAAAGTTTTTTTATTATCTTTAGAAGTTACTCAAAATTAAAGCTCTCAATACTTCTCTTATATCTTATGGAACACCTCTTCATTAGATCTATATTTGTAGTGAAAGACAATTCAATTTAACATGTGAATTATGGACAAACTAACCTAAATAGAAAACTTCATTTCCTATTTCTAGATTTCCATTTTGTGTTTATTTGAACATATTAATCACTTATTAATACGTTGAGTTTCCATAAGATTAGAATTATCCAACAATCACCCCGTTAATTTCAACTTGAATAAGGGAGATCAATTCTTGAACTCCAATTAAACTCTTCATTTGCTTGAACTTAATCTTTGCTAATGGCTTGGTAAGGATGTCGGCCTTCTGCTCAACACCCGGCACATGCTTCAAGCGAGGACGGCCTAGTGGTCTTGAGAGAGCTTCAGCCCTAATACGGACCCAGGTTCGAATCCCGCTGGCCACTAGGAGTAAAATTTAAGATCTGGGCTCCCCCAGCGTCTGGTGACCGAGGCGTAATCCGGCAGATAATTTAGGCTGTTACGAACACTCGCCACTAGTCTAGACCCACTTCGATGGGGGGCAGGATACACAAGGTTATTCAAAAAAGAAAAAAATGGCATCTTGAAAGTATATGCTTAATTCTTCCATGGAAAACCAGATTCTTGGTTAGAGCAATGGCTAATTTTTTGTCGATCATAAGTCTGACCCTCTCGCCTTCTTCACTTAGTATCTCACTCAACAATTCCTTGATCCATATAGCTTGCTTCGCTGCTTCTATTGCTGCCATGAACTCTGCCTTGCATGATGACAATGCAACTGTTTGCTGCTTCTGCGACGTCCAAGTAACTAGTGATGAACCATAATAGAATGCATGTCCTGACATGCTCCTCTCGTCATCGGCATCAATGTTGTGACTGCTGTCACTATAACCGTTGACACTCCTCGACCCATCTCTCTTGAAGAACAAACTGTAGTTTGTTGTTCCTTTCACATACCGCAGAATGTGCTTGATGGCTTGTCCATGAGAGTCTCTCGGATTGTGCATGTATTTGCTTAGTACGCCCACTGCGTAACACAGGTCAGGTCGTGTGTGAAGCAGATACCTCAAACATCCTATGATTCTTCTAAAATCAGTAGCATCTATCTCTGGTTCATTTTCAGCTTTTGACATCTTCAAAGTTGACTCCATTAGTACATGAGTCGCGTTACACCCTTCCATCTTTGTGTCACGCATGATTCCTTGAGCATATCTTTCTTGTTTCCTCTGTTCCTTGAATCATTTCTATGCCAAGATAATATGTTAGCTTTCCTAGATCTGACATCTCGAACTTTTTGACATCTCTTCTTTGAATTGCTTAATCACCTTAAAAGAAGTTCCGGTCACAAATGGATCATCAACGTAAATGGCTATCAGCAAGAATTCCCCTCCTTCGATCTTGCGGTACATCGATGGTTCCTTGGTGCACTTCGTCAATCTCATCTCCTTCAGAACCTGATCGATTTTTACATTCAATGCTCAAGGCGCTTGGCGTAACCCATATAAAGCCTTGTGTAACACATGACTCAGTTTTCTTTTCCTTTCTTTTCAAAACCTTTGGGTTGTGTCACATACACTGTCTCCTTTAGATCTCCATTCAAGAAAGCAGTGGTCACGTCCAGATGATGAATTTCCCATCTGCTTGTTGCTGCAAGGGCTATTAAGAACCGTATAGTTTCGACACGTGCCACTGGTGCAAACACTTCATCAAAATTTATTCCTTGTCTTTGTACATAGCCTTTTGCCACAAGTCTCGCCTTGTACTTGTTCACCGTACCATCCGCCTTTCTCTTTATCTTGTAGATCCACTTTAACCCTATATGGTTTACTCCAGCCGGTTTATCCACAAGCTCCCATGTCTTGTTTCTTGTGATAGACTCCCATTCGGCCACCATTGCTTCAACCCATTCTCGCACGTGTTCTGCCTCAAGATAATTCTCGGGCTCGCCATCCACTGTGAGAAACAGCATTGCACCTTCTTAATCTGCAAGTAACACATAGTCATCAAGATATCTTGGTTTTGATATGGCTCGGTCGTGTCTAGTCACCAACGGTTGACCACCACTTTCTTGGTTTTCATTGTGATCAGTATCTGCTTCTTCTTCTTTCTCATCTTGGCTTATAGCTTCATGTTCATAATCCTCACCTCAATCATTGCCTTCTTCTATATCACCCTCATGTGGAAGCTTAAGCATATTTGGTGCACAATCAGCTTGGTTTGTTGTAGACGACCAATCTCAAGCTTTCTCCTCATCGAATATCACATCTCTCCACGCCATCACCTTCCCTGCGACTGGATCATAGAGTATATATGCTTTGAAACCCGACTCAATTCCAAGATTGATCACACACTTTGATCTCTCTTCCAACTTCTTCTGATATGTAACACAAACCTTCGCATGTGCTACACAGCTGAATATCCTCAAGTGCTCGATATTTGGCTTCTTCAATGTGAGACACTCATATGGCGTTTGATCCTTGAAGGCTTTTGTAGGAACTCTATTGATGAGGTAAGTTGAATGTCGTACGGCTTCCCCCCCTCCATAAGTAGTTTGGCATCTTCATTGTCTTCAGCAAACTTCTTGTCATACTCATTAAAGTTTGATTTCTCCTTTCCACAACATCGTTTTTCTGAGGCGTGTAAGACGCGGTCAAGTGCCTTTTAACTCCATTCTCCTCGCAAAAAAAAGATTGAACTCAGCTGAGGTAAACTCTCCTACTCTATCTGTGCAAAAGTTCTTAATGGTTGAACCAGCTTGCTTCTCTACACTTTACCTAAACTTTTTGAGCCGATCAAATGTCTCACTCTTCTCCTTCATAAGTATAGTCCACATATACATGGAGAAATCATCAATCAAGACAAAGACATACCTGTTATTTGTTGGCATAGGTGGTGTGATTGGTCCACACAAATCTCCATGCAATAACTCTAATAGCTTTGTCGCACGAAACATGGCTTTAGTCGAGAATGAGTGTCTAATATGCTTCCCTGCTAGACATGCATCACACACGCTCTCTTTGTGTGTTACACAGAGCATTCCTACGACCATCTCTTTCTTTATCATGTTGTTCATCACGCCATAGCTTATATGTCCTAGTCGAGCATGCCACCTCCATGTAGCATCTTTATCCCTAACATGTAAACACTGCGGATAACTAATCTCCATTGGGGTCTTGTAGAGACGGTTTGGAGATCTTGTTACACATACAAGCAACCTGCCTCACGAATCTGTGAGTGTTAAATAGACATCTTTCATGTTAACCTCACATCCATTTTCTGTTGCTTGACCAAGACTCAATATGTTGTGCTTCAGGTCGGGTATGTAGTATTTGTCTTTGAGTGCCTTCTTCTCGCCAGTCTTGCACACAAAGGTAACAACCCCTTTTCCTTCTATATCAACACACGATCCATCACCAAACTTTACCTTCCCTTTGGTGTTGAGATTCAAAATCGAAAAGGATTCTTTATTTCCCGTCATGTGATTACTCGCTCCATTATCCAAATACCAAACACTTACACTGCCTTTGTTGATATCAAGATTCTTCGAAATAACTTTGTCTTCATTCAAGAAAACCACCTCGTGTACATAGAGTGCATTGGCCTCTTATGTCTCGTTTAGGTTAGTCTCTTGAATCTTCACTGACTTCTCGGGACATACAGTTGCATAGTGACCCGGCTTGTCACATCTTCAACATATCACCTTCGATCGATCCTTCTTCGAGTTTTTGACGACCGTGTGTGACACATGATTTTGGTTGTGTAACACACCTCGACCTCTGCATCTTCCATTACGTCCTCTACCTCTACCACGAAACTCTCCATAACTCCTCTGACTATTGTGATTATTATCTGAAAACATGAGCTTCCCTTGGTCTTCTTTCTTAGTTTCTTCCCCTACACGCTCCTCGTACGCCTTTAACCTTCCAACTATGTCCTCAAAACCCGTCAAGTTGAGGTCTAGGACTTGTTGTAAGGACGCTACAATCTGGATGTACTTGTGCCTTAGAAGAGCCTTCAAGAACTTCTTAACCATCTTGGACTCTTCTATGTTTTCTCCCAACGAGGCTGCCTTGGATACTAGTCCTGATATCTTCCCCGCAAAATCATCTACGGTATCGATATCATCCATCCTCAACCTATGGAACTCCGTCATCGACGTCCGAAGTCTTGCCTCCCTTACACGATCAGCTCAAAGGTGTCATGACCTGATGGCATTCTACATCTCTTTTGATGTGGTTGATTCTCCCACTTGGAGAATCAAAGACTCAAGAACAACTGAAACAAAAGGGCAATCGCAACATCGTTCTTCTTTTGATCATCAAAACAAGGTTATATCGTGTCCCACACATCATGAACCCTGAGTAACACCCTCATCTTCATCGACTAAACTATATAGTTTGTCGAGTTCAACATCGGACATTGGATTGATGCGGATACAAAGTCTTTCGTTCGTGGAGCCTTATTCACGTTAACCATCTTGTGTCATGAACCCTTGTTTCACAGCCACCAGGATAGAAGCGTCAACTTAAGCTTTGATCAAAGCTTTTAACTTAAGCTCTGATACCAATTCAAGTCTCTAGAAACAAAGAAATTATAAGAAAAAATTTTCTTATTAGCTTTAGCAACTACTCAAAACTAAAGCTCTAAATGTTTCTCTTAGATCTTATGGAACACCTCTCCATTAGATCTATATTTATAGTGAAAGACAACTCCCTTTAACATGTGGAATAAGGAAAACACAAACCAACCTAAATAGAAAACTTCCTTTTCATATTTCTAAATTTCTTTTTGTGTTTATCTTCACATATTAAACACTTATTAATATGTTAAGTTTGCACAAGCTGGGAATTATCCAACACTGGCCCTAAGCGCACATGATCTGTTGATTACACAGAGTATGTGGGACTGAGGTGTTAGCCTTTTTCTACAAGTAGCGTTGTAATAGGTTGAGGATAGGTATCAAGAGTTTGATCATAATGTTCATAGGGAGGTTGAGAGACTCCATTATCATCTGTTAAAGCTTGTAACATTCATATTATCAGTAATATAACGGTTGTTTCTTGTTGGTTTCTTCTTATCTGAGAATTGATATGCTTCATGTATCATCTTCTATTCTCAGGGTGCCAATATTGTTGTAGATGACAAAGGAAGCATTAAACCTGCTGATTTTGCTGCATCAAAATAGGTGCACGAGTTGGTAACTCTGTTTAAACTTCTTCTATTTTGATTTCAGTAAAACCCACATTCTACTTTGATTTAGTCTTGCTCAAGTTGTTCATCATCAACCTTTCTGACTAATCAACATGGATTTACCTTTAGTTTATTTCGGGCGCAAAATCTGTGAAAGGGACTCCCTATTGGATGGCGCCGGAAGTTATTCGTCAAACTGGACATAACTTGTTAGTATTATAAACATGTTCAAAATTACGAGATTCATGGTTTGTCGTCAACTTCATATTACCTCTGGCTAGTATATATTCAGTTCTGCTGATATTTGGAATGTTGGTTGCACCGTGAATGAGATGGTAACCGGGAAAGCTCCTTGGAGCGAGCAGTATAAAGAGGTACTAACTTTTGTATGCCTTGTTATTCACATAATCTGTTTCTTGAACTTCAGTGGGTATATAATACTTTCAGATTGCTGTCATCTTTCACACAGGAACGACAAAGTCATATTCTTCCTGAGAATCTCTCCTTTGATGCGGAAGATTTTTTACGCAAATGCCTGCAAAAGTACGCTACCTCTGACTCATAAAGATTAGAAAAGAAATCAAACGTAAATTCTGTAACTTCTCTTGCTTGTTGTCTTGTGCATTGCTGAAACCTAAGATAGTCAAAGGGTAGACAATCAGCTAGAACAGCGGGTGCTGTAGCGAAGTAGTATATAAGCTTGGGTGAGGGTTAGAGAAATCTTTAATCAAAGAGTTGATCATTCATGTCATGGGGAGGTAATAGACTCCTTTTAAATCTCTCAAACGTGTAAAACACTAATCATCTTTTGGTATACTACTCTTGGCAGAGAACTAAATATGAGGCTTACCGCGTCTGAGTTGCTAAAGGTGAATTGTCATCAGAGAAAATGCAATCCAATCAGGTTACATTTTAAAAGAATTCTAGTCACAATTAATATGCTCAAATAATTCTAGAACAGCTCTGTCAAATAAAAGATCAATTTCAACACATAGGTATCGAATCCACAAGGAGTGTTGATCACACAATAGACTTTATACTTTAAGATTAAGCCAGGCGAAATATTTTAAAGCAGTAAATTATAATGAAACGAGGTGTAAAATATATGGGACAGGCGCTATACTTAGGGTTTCAAATAGGTTATCAGAACTCAAACTTATATATACTAAGGGTTTAATAATAACTAAAATTCAATTAGTAAGATATCTAGCTCTCGTTGTGAGTCTAATCAGATGTCTAAACCTATAATTACAACTCTCGAATTCGAATTAGAGAGAGTGTCGATCAATACTGCTGAGTGTGGATCGATACTACTTTTTGACAAGCATTATCGTTCAATTTGATTTGTTCACTAAGTTATTTAAAACAACTCTCGTATCTATTTATTAACCTAGCTCAGTAGGATTAGATTCAGGTAATTTATCATGCTCTCGCGTGTCCCAGTTAATCATATGATCAGGTTTCTAGTTAGTTATTCTAGAAATAAGCAATAAAAACAATTTTGTGAACGATCCAATATAATAACCCTAGAAGTTCTATAATTTATTAGTTCATAAAAACCCTCGTACCCTAAATCTAACAAGTAAACTATTGAGACATAATTAAGAAAGCCATAACGATAAACTGAATGAATTGCATAATAATTACAGATATAAATATCGGATTTCCAATCAAATCTCTGAAGGAGTCTTCTGATTTTCTCTCCGAAAACTCTAAGAGTTGTAAAAATCTCCTATGAAATTATATGCCTAAAAATGACGCAAAAACTATAAATATAGGTCTAAAACTCGGTCAACGCCAATATTGTAATAAGTAAAAACTTTTGAGTCAAGCCCGACTATGGAAATAGAGTTCAGTTGTATACTCGTGCAGGTGTTGAGTGACACTAAGGAGAGTCTCGATAGACACTCCTTCAAAATCTCGACTCTAAATTATGTTTCCTGCACATCTACGAGTTTCTTCATCTTGAAGCTTCAAATGGCTCCATGATCTCGACATTACTCCAAAATGTTCCTAGACCTGATAAGACTCTAAAGTAGAGTCGAAACTTACTATAATTTATATAAATAAGGCTTATAATATGGCTAAAAACGGTAAAAACCCATAGTGTATCAACTCCCCCCAAACTTATCATTAGTTTGCCTCAAGCAAAACATAGAATATACCTATGAAAGAGGTTTGAAAATTGCATGGTATCACATTCTCTTTAAAACACTACCATCACCTATTCAATGTTGCAAGCCACGTCAAATCAATGCCAACTTTAGTGGCTTTTTCATGTATTTAGCCTTAGCTTAGCAACCTAACCATCCAGCCCACAACTTACAAGATATCATCTGACTTACCCCTCTGTTAACCTCATTTCTGAGATAAATGTGTAGGCTTTATCTTAATAGTATTGATCAAAGGACATATGGACTCTAACTCGAGCAGGTTTCTAAACACACATAGAATCTTCTCTGATCGCTTTCCTCTCTTTGTTTTCACTCTACTCAGTTTCGATGGACAACAGGTGAATATTCATGTACTACCCCTTGTTGGTCCCGAGGGACGGAGGAGGCTAGGTTAGCCGAAAGATGGTTATCGGTTCCTCCCTTCTTTGAAAAATATCTTTTTATTTTTTAATTGATTGAGATTTTGGACATGCTTCCATAAATCAAGCACTAATTGGGGTTGCCACCAATTCATGTTCACTTCTTTTTAACCTTTATTCGTTTCTTTACATCATATATATACTTTTGTATATATCTCTTGTTTTCTTTTCTTTTCTTTTCTACTTTGAAGGGGAAAGACAGGGGAACCAGAAACACATAGACTTTTTTTTCTAGAACCACAAGAAGAATCCAATTCAGTGAATACCAATCCTCAAAACAAGTGATTGTGTATATTAAGGTTTGAAGTCAGCTTTAGTTCCTTCGGACATTGTTAGCAAGCGTGGATGTTACTGGCAGGTCGATCCACTTTGTTGTTTCCATTAAGTACACCCTCCGATCAGTAAATCAATAAATGGTGTTGGGGATTGGTTAGGCAGTTGGTTCCAAGAAAAAGTTCATCATCCCAAACTGATTATATTTTAACTCTATAAAACAACTTAACTGACACTCAAAACAGAACACATATCAGCAGACACCTCCACCAAACTTAAAAAATACTTTCCCTTATGTTATACAGTCTGAGATTGGTAAAACAAATAAATAAAAACTATTAAGATTTAACAGGGAAAAATCAAGCATACATGTGTCTGATAGGAGTGTCGATCGACACAGTTAAGTGGCAATCGATGCTCATGTTTAATTAGTGTTGACTGACACTGGCCAGTTATCGTTCGATGTTGGTTCATAAATCTTCTTCCATTGATCTTTTTTGACCTAAAATTAAAACAAATACGAAAAAATAGAAGAAAAAACGAGAAATAAAATTATAATTTAAACTTACTAATGGGTTGCCTTCCATCAAATACATGTTTATAGTCTTTGTATTGACGTGTTGGAGTTATGGGCTAGTCTTGATACAAATGAGAACTTGTTGGACACAAGTCTCACCATCTTCTTCCCTCATCTAGGTGCCCACAAAGCTTCTTATGGATTTTTCTCCTTTGTTCCTTTGCCATTCTTGCTTCTCCACAGTAGCACTGATCTAGTTCACTCGACTCTCCAGATCCTCCATACATTTTCCCACCCATCCTATATTGTTTGTCCAGCGGAAAGTAACTTTCATCCAGCCTTCTATAAAAATCATCAAACATCCATTGTTAGGCTATAACAACCTCAACTATCATGTACTCAACATGATCTCTCCAAACAAATTCTGGTGGATCTGATAGTGGGGGCCAATAAAGTCTTATAGGGGGAGTGATGTTCAACTTGAAAGGTCCCTCTTACTATGGTGGATTTGATAATGACATCAAACATTGTCAGCACTTTCGAGGATTGTTGCCATATCAGCATTTGACACATTAATGATCCTTCCATCATTAGCTCTGGCATGACCTCCTTGATCTATGTATACTCCATACTCGTATGGTGCTAGTATTATAGGTGGTAGTCTTAGTTAAATAGCTTTGGGGGAGTAAATGATTCAAGCACTAAAGATTCTAGTTGTTCTGTAATCGCAGTGGTGTCGATAGATGCTGGTTAGGTGTTGATCGACACTTCATTGCCTTCTGCTTCCTCGCAATCAAAATCAAAATCAATTGCTGCCACAAATAATGGACCACCACCCAGCTTAAAGTATGATTTTTGCCCTCTAAACACTCGAATATGGTCATAGAAAACATTCTAATCAATGAATGCTAGGCACAAATTATTCGTCTGCATGTCACAAACAGCTCCTACAATAGCCATAAAGGCTCTCCCAAGCAGCAGTGATGTATTCCACTCTATTTGGATATCCATCGCATGGAAGTCATTACTGATTTCAACCTGAAGGTCTCTGATAATTCTTCTTGAATCCACCGTAGAGAAATCTACAAAAGTGAATGAGTCACATAAGGTCCTATCTTGAGACTAAGCTGATTTGCCATCGCCCTTTGCATGATGCTCACTAAAGAACATGTATCACACAGAGAATTTAGGTAGCTGTTACCCGCTACAGCACATGGAATTACAAACTTTTATGGGTCACTTTTCTTCATCAGTATAATCACTTTCTTCATCTTGTCTCTAAGCTAATGAAACATCTGCTTGATGTTCTCTTTTGTCTCTCCACTCTCTTTGAAAAGCCTCCAGAGTCTGTAGTGGTAGTAAGCCTCCTCAAAAGGCTCTTCTTTAGGAATAACCATCTCTTTATCACTAGCTTCTCTCCTTACATGCTTAGGAAGTTTGATCTTCTTCTTTTTCCCAATAAGAACATGTCCCTTAGCATCATGTTGGTAGATGGTAAGCTCTGAGGCATCATACTCTGGAAGACGTTTACCATGGTTTGGTTGCTGATTAGTGTCCGCTGTCGGACTCGCTGGTGTCTGAGAGGGTGTCAATCGATGTAGAGATGGTGTCGATCGATACTTTGTAATTTTACTCGATATGTCAAAGGCGTAAACGGGTGTCAATCGACATCAGCATAGTATCGATGAATGTTAGCTAGTAGTCAATAATCCACGGACTCTATGGGACGTGTACACCGGTGATGTTCTAATGGTGCCGATCAACCCCAGTGAGTATTACCAAACGACATGGAAATTTCGACTTAAAAGTCACCTTTATAGAGTTTCTCATACTTCACCATTTACCAGAAATCATCATCTATGATGGCATTCACATGGGGCTTATGTCCACCTCACAATTTTTCTTTAACCAGGGCTTCATGTCTCCTCACATATCTCTTTCCTGGACAAGTTTAGTTTCCAGCTTCTTCACATGGGTAGTTAGAGCTTCAAACTTGTTGTTAAACTCAGAATGAACATAACCTAACTTCCCATTGAAATCTACAGCCTTTTTCTGCTGCCCTTCAAGAACTTGATTGATCATTGATTCAAGCTTGCTTTCCTAATTGATGGAGAAGGATTCATATTAGAAGAGGCTCCATAGTTTCTTGTGAAGCTATTATTGCTCTTGTTGAAGGGTTTATGGTAATGTGAGCTTTAATTGTTGCTGAAATTACTTCCTTGGCTAGCGCCATTGAAGTTCATGTTGCCATTATGCCTCCTTCTTACGTGGCTACTACAACCATCATATCCTCTGTGAAGCTGACTTGTTTCTTGAGAATTTATTAACAATGTCCAATTTTGCCTTAACCTCAGCCATCTGCTCATAATCAATGTTTTTGGCGTTGTTGCTAGACCCCAAGTTCTCGATAAGTCTTACAAATTCTTTTTGATTTATAATGTTGAAAATTTTCCTCAGAAACTGTGTCTGGAGCCATCTGATAGACCAGGCTGAGACCTCTGAAGAAGGTACTAAGCAATTGTATCTCGTTGAAATTGAGGTGAGAACAGTCTCTCTAATAAGACATGAATCTGATCCATGAGCTCTTAAACGACTCTTTTATCCCCTGAGTAAACATGGAGATTATGTTACATTCACATAGGAGCCTGCATAATCTTTCAGAATCTCCTGGATCAGATTCAAGTCATATTAGAGAGATTGTCCACACCATGGGTTCAGTAATGTACAGTTGTTTAGTACCTTATTTAGAGGCATCACTTTGGTTTACCAAATGGCTCTCGGCAAAGATAGTGAGAGAAATTTCAAGACCATGAGTCCAGAAGAAGTTGTAAGACTTATTGAGAACTTCGCATCTAGTAATATCACCAAGAACACTGATTTGGACAGGAAGAAATCAGTTGTTAGCTTGAGAAAGGAGTAGATGGATAGTGTTCATAATCTTCTCAAGAAGCAGGTGAGCTTTGCAGAAGATGTAGAGGTTGTTGATACCGCTAGTGAAAAGGGTGATGAAGAGGATGTGAACTTCATAAGTGGCACTGGTTTTCCGAAGTATGGGAATCAGGGTGGAAACAGAAAATCCTATGGCACTGGTCAAAGGAGTAACTACAACAAGATTTCGCAGTACCTGAAACTCTATAACAACAACAGCAACAACATGAGCTATATATGGAGCTTCATCTTACCAGAATCCTCCACCAGCAACTCAAGAAAGAAAGATAGAGAGTATGATTGATCAGGTTACTGAGTGTCAGCAGAAGCTGAACGTGGATTTCAATGTAAGGATAAATGTTGTATACACCAACCTGAGTGACAAGTTCAAAGCTCTCAGCACCCATGTGAAGAAGTTAGATACTCAAGTGGTTTAGACTAGTGAAGTTGTGAGGAGGCAAGACACAATGAATAAAGGAAAATGATACGCTGGAAAGAAACACCTCTTGAGTGCCATGACAGATTATGATTTCTGGAAAGTGTTGAAGGAGGAGAAACTCCAAGAATGAGACTTTCATGTTGAAAGTTCAATGTCTTTCGGCAATTTGCATTGGTGTCATTCGACACCAGAGGCTGAGCACCTACTGACACCCCATGATGAATCCATAGGATCTTGTGAAACTACAAGCGTCAATCGACACCCTAAAACTTTCATTGATCAACACCCACCGGTGACTTACCGAGCTTGATTGCTAATCATCAATGCAAAATGTTTAAATGCTTCAAGACACTCATCTCAGACATCAACAAAACCAATAGTCAACACCAGTCAGCAACATGAAGATGCACTAGAGCCAATGATCATTGAGCAGGCTACTGAGGGGCAAACTTGTAAGAGAAAGAAAAACAAGGTTCCTAAGCTTCTAATAAGAGAACCTAATGAGAAAGAGAAGGATAGTTTCACCAAGAGGATGTTGAGGATCCCTCTATACATGTTATTCGATGATGCTTATTGGGCCCAACGACTATGGATGTTTTTCAGAGAGAGCAGAGAGACATAGGAGGAAATTGAGTGCATGTTCTATCAGATGAGAGAGAAGATGACGTAGAGAATTTCACTAAAGAATAAGAATGTCCCTGGGAAGTTCAAAGTTTGGAGGTCATAACTACCCTAGCACCCTTTGTGATACATGTTCTTCATTCAGTATTATGCCCAAGGTGATGGTTGAGAAGCCGAGTCTGAAGATAGAACCTTCTAGTGATTCATTCACCTTTGTAGATTGCCCTAAGGTGAATTCAGGAGGGATTGTTAGAAACCTTCAAGTACAAATCGGCAATGCCATAGTTCTAGTAAATTTTCATGTTATGGATATTCAGATAGACTGGAACTCTTCTTTATTACTTAGGAGAGCCTTCATGGCTTATTTATAAGTTGTTTGCGACATGAAGACAAACAAGTTATATCTCTCACTCATTAGTGAGCCTCATTTCTATGACCATGTTCAAGTGGTCAAGGGAAAAACCCGAAGATGATGGTGAGGCATCGATCGACATGCAACCACCAGCATCGATCAACACCCCTGCGACTCCAGACTATCGAGAGACCTTCTTGATTGCAGCTGCCATTCCACCTGAAAGAAAATTCAGTATAGTAGAACACATAGTCTATAGATTAAGAGGGCAATGCACATGCTAAGGATGGAAGGATCATCAATGTTTCAAAGGAAGATATGGAAGCAATACTTTAGATGGCAGATAGTTGAGGTATCTACTATGTGAGTTTAACAAAGTATGATAGATGATTTCAGTTTCCTGGAGCTCCTCATACCACCACATTGGCCAGAACCTGAGGTTTACAGGAGAGTTCAAGTTGAAGAGATGACAATTGACATTTATACAGCTCATGAGAGGATGTTTGATGAGTTTTACAAAAAGATTCATACAATCTACTAACTTCTCAACAACAGCATTGGATGGATAATCAAATGTTTGGAAGAACTATAGATGAAAGTGGATTACACACATGAGATCATCCAGACACAGAAAGAGCACAAAACCAAAAAAGAAGAAGCAGTCAAAAGCTTTTTAGGCACCTGGTTCGTGATGAGCAAAGAAGATGTTGATACTTGTTTCCCAACAAGTACTCCATTAACTTTATATTAGCCAAAAACCTCCAAAATGTCAATATAAAGGCTATAAACAAGCACTTGATGGGAGGTAACCAATTTAGTAAGTTTTAAATTAGTTTTAATTTTCGTTTTTACTGGTTTCGTATTTATTTTATTCAGGTAAACAATCCAAGGAAGATGAGTTTGCACCGAGCATCGACCGACACCTAATCATTGTCTATTGATGAAGCAGCACGAATATCGATTGACACTTCACTGTGACGATCGACACTCACAACCAGCGAGCAGATATACCGATTTTCCTTTTTTTAGTTTCGTCCTTATGATTTATTTTTCCACCAATCTTGGACTGGATAATAATGGGGATGGTGTTGTTTAAGTTTGGGGAAGGTATTACTATATTTTATTTTGAGCTTTAGTTATATGTATTTTTATTAAGTTTGATAAAGTCAAGAAGACGATAATGAACTTTTTTCAAATTGTACTTATTATTTAACCACTCTTTAGTACCATTCTTTGAAGTTATTGATTTCAGGATATACTGAATGGAAACACCAAAGTGGATCACTTGTCAATAAAATCCATGCTAGCTGAGAAAATCTGAAGGAACCAAAAGTTGACTTCCAACCTTAATCAACTTAACTTGCTTGTTTTGGGGCTTTTTATACACTGGATTGGATTCCTTCTGCAAGTCTAGAAGGTAAAAGTTTGTGTGTTTCTGGTTCCTTCCTGTCACCTCTCTTTGGCATCTGGAAAAGGAAAAGACTGAAATGATTTCCTAAGATGCAGAGGGGTAGGAAAATTTCATATAACCCCACTATTCTAATTCAAAGGGATGATCACACATTGCTGAAAGCGAGGGGTAGGAACATTTCCTATGACCCATTATCCACATACACATTATCCAAATAAAAAAAAGAAGAAAAAAAAGAAAAAAGAAAAAAAGAAAAGAAAATGATTCATAGAATAGAGAGGAAATTGATAAGAAAAGACTGCATGTGTGTTTAGATACTTGATGGGGTAAGATTACATGTGTCATTTGATTGCTACTCCCAAAATTTAGCCTACACATTTATTTACATAAATGAAGTCAGTGTGTCAGGCGATATCAGCTGAGTTGTAGACTGGCTGGTTGGTTTCTAAGTTAAGATCTAATACATAGATATATCCTTGAAGTCGGTACCAATCTGATGTGGCTTGCAACATTTATGAGGTGAATGTAGCAGTTTCAAAAAATGTGTGAGCCCTTGTGTTTCAAACCTCTTTACATGATTGTTCTATGTTTTGCTTGAGGACAAGCAAATGATAGGTATGGGGGAGTTGATATACTACGAACTTTACTAGTTTTCACCCATAGTATATGTACTTATGTGTTTGTATTCTATATTAGAGTCTTTTCCGGTCCATGTATGTTTTGGAGAAATGGAGAGATTATGGAGAATTATGGAGCATAATGATGAGGAAACTTGTAGCTGATGAAGAAATCATAAGTCAGGATCGAAATCAAGAAGAAGTGTCGATCGACATTGAACCATCAGTGTCGCTCGACACCCGCGCGAGTAGACGGGTCGACTTAAATTTAAGACCGACTCAAGCCCATAATATCCATATAATTACAAGATTACCCCTGGCCAACTTTTTACCTAGTATTTATGTGTTTGCCATTGTTTGGGCAGAACACAACCAATAACCACCCACAAACTATTCCATCATTCTTAGAAGCTTTTAGTTATTTAGTTTTAGAGAGAAGGTCAAAACTCCTTCATAGATTTTTATCGGAACTCAAACTTTTCTACTCTATATATCTATGCATTCTAATCAGATTATTGTTATGATTTGCTTAATCATGCCTGAGTAGTATCTCTTGTTAGATTTAGGGTTTTATTAGGGTTTATATGAATTGTTGAGACATAGAAGTTCTAGGATGATCTTTTAGGATCCTTCATCAAAATTGGATTTATTGCTTGTGTTCTAGAGTATCTAAATAGAACCATGAACCTAGGATACTGATAACTACGACAATAGGTTCATTACCTGATAATAATTATGATGAGCTAGGTTGATAGATACATGCGACATCTGGTCTAGATTAGCTAGTGAACATATCGATTAGGACGTTAATGATTGCCTAAGGAAGCATCATTCCACACTCCTTCAATAGTATTGGTCGACCCACTCTCTTTGTTTGCATGCGACAACTGGAACAAGGACGTAATCATATCTGATTAGACTCACAGCGAGAGCTAAATATCTTACTATTGCATTTGAGTTCTAAGACGGTTTATCACCATCCTTAGCATCTATACATCATAATTATATTTCTTGAAACCTAAGTCTAGCTATTTTATCTTATTGTTTACAAGCCAACTGCTTAGTTATTCTCTACTATTTACTCTTTTATAATATACTGTCTAGTTTAATCTTAATATATATCTCTCTTTTGTGTCCACACTCCATGTGTATTCGATGCCTAAGTACTACAACTGAACATCTTATTTAAGAGAGAAAATTTCTCTAAGGTAATTTGAGAAATATCAGCGCTAGACTTAGGGTTTCACACAGGTTATCAGAACTCAAACTTATAGATGCTAAGGGTTTAATAATAACTATCCTAGAACTTGAATTCAATTAGGAAGATATGCAGTTCTCGCTACGAGTCTAATCATATGTCTAAACCTTAGAATTCCAACTCTCGTATGCGAATTAGGGACAATGTCGATCGATACTATTGAGTGTCGATTGATACTACTTTTAAAAAAGCATTATCGTTCAACTTGATTTGTTCACTAACTAAACCAAATCTTGTATGTATTTATTCAAGTAATTGCCATGCTCTCGCGTGTCCCAAATAATCCTATGATCAGGTTTCTAGTTTGTTATTTAAGAAACAAGCAATAAGAACAATCATGTGAAGGATCCAATATGATAAATGTAGTAGTTCTATAATTTATAAGTTCATCAAAACCCTAGAACCTTAAATCTAGCAAGTAAACTACTCAGAAATAATTAGGCAAGACATAAGATAAGCTGAATGAATGCAATAAAAAGTAGAGATAAATATACTAGATTTTCAATCAAATCTCTAAAAGAGTCTTCTGATCTTCTCCTTAAAAACTCTAAAATAATAAAAAGATTCTATGAAAGTATATGCCAAAACAATGGCTGCAAAAACTATAAATATACATCAAAAAGTTGACCAGGGGCAATCTTGTAATATGTAAAAACATTTGGGTCAAGCCTAAATCTGGAAATAGATTCGGCTTGTGTACTCTTTCTGGTGTCGAGCGACACTCATAAGAGTGTCATTGGCACTCCTTCAAAATCTCGATTTTGACTTATGTTTTACTGCATAGCTACGTGTTTCTTCATCTTTAATCTCCAAATACTTCTATGATGTCCACATTAATCCAAAACGTGCCTATACCTGGAAAAGACTATAGAATCGAAACATAATATGAATACTCTCATACAACGGCTAAAAACCGGAAAAAAATCCATAGTATATCAGTAATGTTCTTGGTTTTCTTTCATTGGCAGCATCCGTTTGTTACTGGAAAACGGAAAGAGTCTGATCCTATGCTTCTTGATGCAGTCATAGTGATTACACATTATCCATCTATCGAATGTCATCTTATATTTTTCTGTAAGACATTTTGCTAGGATGTCTCTGTGTATACCTTTTTCAGGAAAATTCAAGCTTTCCTTTACCATCAGAGTTAACTGATAAGAACAGCGAGTAAGTGCCGAGCTCAAGCCAGTTCTCTTAATTTTCCTTTCTGAATGCTGATTGTTTGTTTCTTTTTCTTGCAGTCAAATGTCACCATGTGACGATGTAGGAGACATCTGTAATATGGGCAGTGTCACTTGAACAACAATTTGTGGCGGAAGAATAATATCATGCATGATGATGATGAAGGTGCATTTGGCTATGTGCTGGAGGTGCATTTGCACAGGGCCCATTTCATTTTCTGATTTTTAAGCTTAGATTAGGGTCCTTTTTCTAAAAAAAAAAAATTGTATGAAGAAATGGATCTCAAAACTTTTGTTGCACATGGCCCATTTTATGTTAGAGACGGCCTGAACATTAGCACGGAAGTTGACTCAGAGTATGAGAACGAGCTGACCGAGTCAAGAATTAAAGCTTTCTTACACGAGAAGGTAGGTGACTCATGCACTGTTCTATTTCCTAAATGCATTGATATCCAACTCAGAGTTTGCAACCATTGACTTGTGTGGAAAATATCTTAATCTTAGGCCACAGATCTAAAGAAGTTGCAAACGCCTCTAAATGAAGAAGTCCACAACAGTTTGATCCCATACTCTACCACCTACACGGAGAATAATATAAGTAACAATAAACGATCGTTCACTCATAGGATACAAGTTATGTTAGCAGATGGTTATGTTGAGACAGAGCAAACCGATCATACGGTTTGGTTATGTCAATATCTTGGGGTGAAAGCCAGAAGATCTTGTGTATCAATATAGATAAGTATGTATATGAGGATAAGTGTAAAATAGTTAGAGTATATTCTTGTATAGATATCAGTGGCTGTAGTTGTATATATGCCTTGTAACGTTAGTATCAATACAACACGCTTTCTCAACTCTTTCTTCCTAAGGTTACATGGTATCAGAGCCTCTCTAAAAAGATCCACTGAAAGAAATTTGTTGAGAAAAGAAATAGTCATGTCAAAAGAAATCGTCAAAGCTGCAAGTGGAAGTGGTGAGAACAACATGCTGTCACCATATTTCCTTGCTGCGTCTGATAATCCAGGGATGTCTATCTCTCCAGTCTCGTTGCCGGGAGAGAACTACGGCGAGTGGTCGTCGGAGTTGGAGAACGCACTTCGTGCAAAGCGTAAGATCGGTTTCATTGACGGGTCCTTAAAGATGTCGAGTGAGACTGAAACTCCAGTTGAAGCAGAGCAATTGAAGACTGTGAATTCCATGATTGTGGGATGGATGAGAGCGTCCATATCTCCTACGATACGCTCTACTGTAACCTTCACTCCTGACGCACACAAGATGTGGAGTGATCTGAAGAGGAGGTTCTCGGTTGGTAATTTTGTGCGTGTCCATCAGTTGAGGTCGGAGTTGTCCGCCTGTAGGCAAGGTGGTTCGACTGTTATGGACTACTTCGGTCTTCTCGTTTTGAAGTGGGAGGAACTCCTCAACTATAAACCGCTTCCCAAATGCACATGTGGTGCCTCTGAGAAGTTTGTTGGAGACTACGAAGAAAAAAAAGTGCACACGTTCCTGATGGGACTTGATGATGCATGGTTTGGTAATGTTTGCACTACCATCATTGGAATGGAGCCGTTGCCTGATCTCAACTCAGTGTATCAGAGAGTAGGGAGAGAAGAACGACGTCTCTTGTCATCACGAGCTGAGATCAAGCAAGATGCCGTAGGTTTCTTGTCCAAAACTGAAGTGAGTTCTTCAGAGAACACGAATGGTGCAGTTGCAGCAGTCGCATGTAGTCGTGGTGCTGCGGTGATCTGTTCTCATTGTGGACGTACTGGACATGAAAAAAAGGATTGCTGGAAACTTTTTGGGTTCCCCGACTGGTGGACAGAACGAAATCAAGGAGGTGACCGTAGTACTCAAGGAAGAGGAAGGGGTCGAGGATGGAGTCAACAGCCTCGTTCCAATGTGGCGCAAGCCGCATCAAGCACTGGAGTTCTGGTGTTGTCACCTGAGCAGTGGGCGACTCTAAGTGCTCTTCTTGAGAAGCAAAAGCCCACGCCTATTCCTGACAAGATGAACGGTAAGAGACAAACCGGTGAAGTGATCCTAGATACCGGTGCGAGTCATCACATGACCGGTGATCTTGGATTACTTTCCAAAACCGTGGACATAACGTACAGTCCAGTTAATTTTGTAGATGGTAGTCAAGTAGAAGCTCGTAAGAGTGGTTTATTACGTCTTTCTGATAAACTAACTTTGAAGAATGTCTTGTTTGTGCCTAACTTGAACTGCATGCTGCTGTCAATAGCTAAACTTCTTAAGCAAACTGGATGTTTGGCTGTGTTTACTGATACACTTTGTGTCTTGTAGGACCGTTTTACGAGGACCCTGATTGGAGACGGTGAAGAACGGGATGGAGTTTATGTTTATCGAGATGCCACCCTGGCACGAGGTTACAGAGTCAAGGCTGTTGAACAAGACATTGTGGCACCGAAGATTGGGACATCCAGCGTTTGGTGTTTTAGGACATTTGCCTTTTGTTTCTGGTGTTTTAGACGATAAAGATAAGTTTGGAGGTTCTGACATTTGTTTTAAGTCCAAACAAACTCGTGGGGTGTTTTCTGAAAGTTTCAATAAAGTGTCCACTGCATTTGAGTTGATACATGTCGATCTTTGGGGTCCTTACCGCAAACCAAGCTCTTGTGGGGCAGTTTACTTTCTTACGATCGTTGATGACTTCTCCAGAGCAGTTTGGATATACCTCCTGCTCGAGAAAACAGAGGTGAAAACGATTCTACCTAACTTCTGCACCCTGGTACATAGACAATTTAGACACACAGTTCAGAAGGTTATGAGTGACACTTGGAGTGAGTTTATGTGCTTGTCAAAGTACTTCACAGCCAATGGCATAATACATCAAACGTCCTGCGTGTCCACTCCACAACAGAACGGTAGAGTCGAGCGAAAACACAGACACATACTCAACTGTCTCTCGTTCTCTGATGTTTCAGGCCAACCTTCCTGTCAAGTTCTGGGGCTGCTACAAGGAAAGACGACATACGAGTGCTTGCATGGGAAACTTCCGTCGTATGAAGATATTAAAGTGTTTGGGTGCCTGTGCTTTGCTCACAAAATGTCACAAGACAAGGACAAGTTTAAAGAACGAAGCAGAAAATGTGTCTTTGTGGGGTATCCATTTGGAAAACGGGGATGGAAGCTTTATGACTTAGAGAATGGGGAGTTCTTTGTATCTAGGGATGTCGTGTTCAATGAGACTTCATTTCCTTTTGTCTCTGACACAGTCTTGTCTCCCAGTGACACTACACAAATGGAACTTCATAATGAAGGAGAGATACTCGACTTCAGGGGGAGTCTTGATGAAGTCGATGAAGTCGTGGTTCCTGGTATGTTGGTAGGAGGTGAGACTGATGACAAAGTAGTAACCACGCCACTTGAAAGAAAGGAAGATACAAATATAGATGAAACAGAGACGTCAAGTGTTGAGACAGTAGGTGTTCAAGAGGAACAACTTGGGAGAGGACATCGAGTTTCAAAGCCGAGTGTTAGGTTCAAGGATTATGTCGCCTATAACGCAAATCGTCTTGATAAACATAACACAGTCCCGTGACACCGACTACAGCTCCACTAGGGGCCTCGTCTACGGTCCATGGTACGTCCTCCTATCCCATCTCACAGTATGTTTCTGATGACGTGTTCTCAGAAAAACATCGAGCATTTCTTGCAGCAATCTCCTCTGAAAGAGAGCCAAGAAATTTCAAGGAAGCGATGGCTGATCCAGGATTTAAAGAAGCAATGTCAAACGAAGTACAAGCACTGGAAGAACAAAGAACGTGGGACGTAACCATCTTGCCTAAGGGAAAGAAAGCACTGGCATGTATGTGGATTTATAAGTACAAGTTCAATGCAGACGGTACAGTGGAAAGGCCTAAAGCTAGACTAGTCATTTGTGGAAATAAACAAGTAGAAGGAGTGGACTATGATGAGACTTTTGCGCCCGTAGCAAAGCTGACCACAGTTCGTACTTTGTTAGAAGTTGCTGTTGCAAAGAATTGGGAGGTACATCAAATGGACGTGCACAATGCGTTCTTGCACGGTGATCTAGACGAAGAGGTATATATGCAGATACCTCCTGGGTTCCAGTCTGGTGAGCCTGGTCAAGTGTGTCTCTTGAAAAAGTCTTTGTATGGACTGAAACAAGCGCCACGGTGTTGGTTTGCAAAGCTGACTACAGCTCTCACTCAGTTTGGTTTCAAGCAATCATATTCTGACTGTTCTCTATTTACATATGAAAAGGGTGACAGATCGTTGTGAGTGCTTGTATACGTTGATGACTTGATCGTGGCTGGGAATGACTTAAGCATGGTGACCAACTTCAAGTCATACCTAAGTAAGTGTTTCAAGATGAAGGATCTTGGTAAGGCGAAGTATTTTCTGGTATTGAGATCGCAAGAGGACCACACGGCATGTTTCTGACTCAGCACAAGTACGTGCCGGATATAGTAGCAGAAGCCGGGCTGTTGGGATGTAAACCGATGTCCACTCCGATGGAGCAGAACCACAAACTGCTGTCAGATGAAGGACCTCTTTGCAAGAATCCAGAATGGTATCGACGTTTTGTTGGGAAGCTGGTTTATCTGGTTATAACAAAGCCAGAGCTGAGTTATGCAGTTCATGTCCTGTCTCAGGTCATGCAACGTCCACGAGAAGTGCATTGGGATGATGTGGTTTGAGTGATTAGGTATTTGAAAGGGTGTCCAGGACAAGGGGTCATGTTAAAAGCATAGAGTGATCTGCGACTTCAAGTCTTTTGTGACGCGGACTGGGCAGCTTGTCCGAGGTCCAGGCGGTCTTTGTCATTGTTCGTGGTGTTGTTGGGTGATTCTCCTATATCCTGGAAGACGAAGAAGCAAGATACGGTGTCACATTCATCAGTCGAAGCCGAGTACAGGTCCATGGCAGCAGCATTGCGAGAACTGAAGTGGCTCAAACGACTTCTAAAAGATTTGGGAGTTCAACATTCTGAGCCGATGGTTATGTTCTGTGATAGTAAATCAGCTCTGTACATCGCTGCCAATCATGTGTTCCATGAGCGTACGAAACACATAGAGGCTGACTGTCATAGTGTTCGAGATGCTGTACAAGACAAGTTGATCGTCACAAAGCATGTACGTACAACCGAACAACTAGCCGATATTATGACCAAAGCATTGGGGACTCAAGCGTTTCACTATTTGATGTCCAAGTTAGGTGTCCGTAACCGACATGCACCAACTTGAGGGGGCGTGTTAGCAGATGGTTATGTTGAGACAGAGCAAACCGATCATATGGTTTGGTTATGTCAATATCTTGGAGTGCAAGCCAGAAGATCTTGTGTATCAATTTAGATAAGTATGTATATGAGGATAAGTGTAAAACAGTTAGAGTATATTCTTGTATAGATATCAGTAGATGTAGTTGTATATATGCCTTGTAACGTTAGTATCAATACAACACGCTTTCTCAACTCTTTCTTCCTAAGGTTACAAGTTACAGGTGTACAAATTGAAGCTGATGTGGCATTAAGAAGGACAACGAGACCACATACGCTCAACTGAAAATATATGTACAACTACATAATCTCAACCAAGTTATTTGAATTTCAATAAGAGAACAAGTTAATATATCAAGGACTCCACTTTTCCCATTTTCCTGAAATGTAGGAGTTAATGACTCTACTTTCTCTTTCAAGTTATTTGTTTCTTGTACTCTGTATTTAAAGAAATGAAAAAGATAAAAAGAGGTAAACTTTCTACCATAATGTTCTAAATATTGATCAACATTGATATTTTTAGCAAGGGACTTGTCAGAGTTATTAGAGTTCATTCTTCTTACTATTGTTGACAGGAATTCATCATAAAACGCTTAGCAAGAAACCCAACTTTTCTTCCATTTCATCATCCCAACACACGAAAAAACTCACAAAAAAAAATCAAGGTCACGGCTCAAAATCTACAAAAAGAGACTATGACCAAAAACCGCAAATGCTTCAAAGATCTCAAATCCAGCATGGGAATGGTCCAAGACAAACTCCTGAAACTAACGATCAACATCAATGACAAGTTTTGAGGATTCAAAGACTCGGTCAATCAAACAATTGCTGGTTCACTCAAGGAAATGGGGTAGCTTATCCTTGGCAACCGTGAAACATGATCCAGTGCGTCTTCCACGACGTGACGAAACCCAACAACCACACCCACGAAGGGAAGATGTTAACCCTTTTGTGTTAGCTCTCAACCCACATTGCAACGTCAAACTTAAACTTCTACGGTTCAGTAACGGTGGCGAAGTGGATCACAAAAGCAAACCAGTACTTCGCTTACCATGATATCAGCATGAACCAACGTGTGAGCTTTGCCTCTTACCATCTCACTAAGGAATCCAGTGAGTGGTGGAAAGAAACAATCAAATCCCCTGGAGTCGAACTACATCTCATCACTTGGGAAACATTCGAGAGCGAAATGTGGACAAAGTCGACCCTACTCGGAGTGCAAACTTCCATGAGGAATTATCCAAAATCTGTCAAACAGAGACATTCCTGAACAGGTTTGGAAAGAAATCTCAGTGGAATTCATTGATGGGCTGCCTCATTCTAGTGCTTTCACATCTATCATGGTAATTGTCGATCACCTAGGTAAATTCGCTCACCTTGTACCTTTGTCACATCCTTACACAGCATCCATCGTTGCCACTAAGTTCATCGATAAAGTGGTCAAAATCCATGATCTGCCACGTTTGATTCTCAGTAACCGTGACACGATATTCCTCAGTCATTTCTGGAAATATTTATGGCGAATCTCTGGTAAAATATTGTGCACATCAACAGCTTATCACCCACAGAGGAACGGTCAAACAAAAGTAAAATCAGACGCATTGAGCAGTTTCTCAGATGCTTTGTGTAACTGCGACCTAACGAGTGGAGTTATTTTCTTCCAGGGGCTGAGTACTGGTGCAACACTATGTTCCACTCTAGCACGAACAACACCCCTTTACAAGCTCTCTACTGATGACCTCCCCCGCAATGCAACGGGATGAGATTGGCTCGACACGTGTTCGTGAACTTGATTAGCAATTGCAGAACATGGAAAAGTTACTGAATGAGCTAAAACACCATTTTGAGATTTCAAACAACCGGATGAAGCATCAGGCAGATACAAGCCATGGAAATGTTGAATACGAGGTCGGAAATTGGGTATATATGCGCCTACAGCCATTCCGAGAGAAGACGGATCTCCGTTGTTAATAACATAATCTAACCAATCATTACGATGGTTTCTTTTAAAATTGAGTCACACATTGTAAAGGTAGCTTTGAGTCTCACTCTATCTGCCACAGCACGCATTCACCATGTCTTTCACGTCTCACTTTTGAAGAAAATAGTTGGCGAGGATGATCCGATTTCAGTTTACCTTCCACCATTGAAAGAGTCTAGCATATTGCGGCTTGTTCTCCTAGAAGTCTTGAAGAAATGTCTTCTGAAAAAGAAGAAAAAACTCATTGAGCCACTACTTTGGTGGACAGACTTACCAGTCAAGGAAGCTACCTTGGAAGAACATGAACAGTTCAAGTCAAACTTTCCAATGTTTCAGCTGAACCTTGAGAACAAGGTTCTTTCGGAGGATGGGAGTGTTGATAGGATACAAGATACATGTGTACAAGTTGATACTGAGGTGACACTAAGAAGGAAAACAAGACCATATAACATCAACCAAAAATATATGCAATTAAGAGCACAAGTCAACATATCACATTCTCCACTTCTCATTTCCCGCAATGTAGGAGTCGATGACCCCAATTTCCCTGTCACATTATTTGCTTCTTCTACTCTCTATTTAAAGAAATGAAAAAGACAAAAAGGTAGACTTCTACCGAAAAACAATCTCATGCTCTAAATATTGATCAGCATTGATATTCCTAGCAACAGACCTATCATTCCCTTTGTAGAAGAACCGATGGAGCATGTTTTCTAAGATCCCATAAAGCGGTAGAAACGCAAGTGCGGATGCTGACTACGAATCAAATTGTCAGATGTATGTCCCACAACAAAGTTAAGGTTTCAACTACAACGGTTTGAATCATTTTCTTCCTTTTATTCATAAAGTTTAGTAGGAAGTATGACTGAAAGTATTACATAAAGCGGAAGAAGATGAAAATATGTATTATTCAGTTCAAAAATGAATAATGTACAAGTATATGTTTATATACAGAGCATTTACAGATGTATAGATAATCGGTGGATGTATCAAACTATTCAACCAACTTTTAACTGATATACTATCTAATAGTCTCCCTCAAGATAAGGCAAAGATATTTAGGAGACTCATCTTGGACATGAGATGCTGAAATTGATATGGTATATGAGCCCATGGTAAGCCCAACAGAAGATTTAAAAAAATGGCTCATATCATTTCTTGCCATAAAACTGTTGATACTTCCTTGGTTGTTGAGTTATTCTTTAAGGAAGTTGTACATTTATATGGAATGCCTAGAACTATTGTATCTGATAGGGACACTAAGTTTCTAAGTCATTCTTGGAGAACCCTTTGGTCAAAACTGTTAAGTTGAAGTATCTACTTTGGGTTGAATAGGAAGAAGGAAGAAAAGAGAAGGGTTTGGCTCGACCTTGTCCGTACAAGGCCGTACAGGCAGTACAAAGCCGTACAGGCCGTACAAGGCCGTACAGGCCGTACAAGGCCGTACAGGCCGTACAAGGCCGTACAGGCCGTACAAGGCCGTACAGGCCGTACAAGGTTGACCAAAAGCACTCGACCAGTTTTTACCATCCGGGTAAAACCAAAGTGACTCGAATGCTTTTCTTGAGGAGGTAACCTTATCCATCTGTTGGAAAGGAAGAAGAAGGCCGCGTGGACAGGCTGTGAAGAGCTGGAAGGATCAGCATCTTGTCAAAGATGCTTATTCCATTTGCTTGGCCGGAAAGCCTTCTTTTGAATTAGGCGCGCCCTTGGACGAACCATAGCCACTCCTTTTCTCCCTTTGCTTTCTGAAAACCCTTGTAGCTTTTTATATATATTGTAACCCCTTGAGGATGAATAAAGCATATAGTTCTCTCTAAGTTTTCTAGTCTCAAGATGTTCTTCATAGTCTCTCATAATCTCTCTTCTCGTTAAGTCTAAATCAAGTCTATTCCTTTCTAAATCTGTTCTTAATCACTTTCTGGTTACATTTCTACTAAGATATCAAAAGATCTTATGGTATCAGAGTCAGGTTCATCACGATCTGGGCTTGTGTTCATCGAGTTGAAGAAGATCAAGGTTGAAACACTGAAGATCAGGAAGGTGGAAGCAAATCAGTCTCCCCACCTTGGTCATGAGGGGGAAAACACTGAAGATCAGGAAGGTGGAAGCACTGACAGCAGTGGAGAGTTTGATTCAGGTCAAGAGGAGTTTGATTCTCCAGAGGAAGATAGAAGTTCCGGGTCTCATGATCAAGGTGGTGATACTCAAGAAGGTCAGATAAGTATTGAGCATCAAGAGGAGGAAGAACCTGAAGAAGGGGAAGTAGAACAGCAGCAACAGTTGAGGAGAAGTTCTAGGATAAGAAGACCACCATCTGATTAAGTTAACACTAGGGTATACTATAATGCCCAAGCGGTTGCACATCCATCTCAAGTGGTCTGCTCTTTTACTGAGTATCCAGAAGAGCATTTTTCCTTTATGGTCAGTTTGGACGAGAGCTATATACCAAGATCCTATGAGGAAGCTGTTAAAAACATGGAATGGAAGGATTTAGTTGGTGCTGAGGCAAGTGCGATGATCAAGAATGACACATGGTATGAAAGTGAGTTGCCAAAAGGGAAGAAGGATGTGACCAGTAGATGGATCTTTACCATCAAATACTTGGCGAATGGAAAGATTGATAGAAGGAAAACCAGGTTGGTTGCAAGAGGCTTTACTCAAACCTATGGAGAAGATTATGTGGATACCTTTGCACCAGTTGCAAAGCTTCACACTATTTGAATCATACTGTCTCTTGCGGTTAACCTTGAGTGGGGTATGTGGCAAATGGATGTGAAGAATGCCTTCCTTCAAGGAGAACTTGAAGATGAGGTTTATATGCATCCTCCACCAGGTCAGGAACACTTAGTGAAGAAGGGAAATGTTCTTCGGCTCAAGAAGGCAATCTATGGTCTTAAACAATCTCCTAGAGCCTGGTACAACAAGTTGAGCTCAACTCTCGATGGAAAAGGGTTTAAGAAATCTGAACTGGACCATACCTTGTTCACTCTCTCGACCACATCAGGTATAGTTGTCCTTCTTGTGTATGTTGATGATATCCTCATCACAGGAAGCGACAAGGCAGGTATTCAATCCACTAAAGACTTCCTTAAATCTGTGTTTGAAATTAAAGACTTGGGAGAGATGAAATACTTCATTGGTATTGAGATATGTAGATCCAAGGAAGGTTTGTTTCTGTCCCAAAGAAAGTATACACTTGATCTCTTGAAAGATGCAGGGAAACATGGAGGGAAGACACCCAAGATGCCACTAGAGGATGGGTACAAGGTTCCTCGTGAGGGGGAGATTGAAGATAGCCGGCCATTCCATGATCCTAAGCTTTATAGAAAGCTTGTTGGTAAGTTGATCTATCTTACCATTACCCGACCTGAAATATGTTTTGCTGTGAACCAGGTGAGCCAACACATGCAAGTTCCAAAGGAACATCATTGGCACATGGTTGAGAGAATCCTGATGTATCTAAACGGATCACCAAACCTTGGTGTATGGATGGGGTGCAATAGGAGCACATAAGTGGTGGGCTATTGTGATGCGGATTGGGCAGGAGATAGGATGGACAGGAAGTCTACCACTGGATATTGCACCTTCATAGGTGGGAACCTAGTTACCTAGAAGAGCAAGAAGCAGAAGGTGGTCTCTTGTTCCAGTGCCGAAGCTGAGTATAGGGCAATGCTGAAGCTTACAAACGAGCTGGTGTGGATCAAGGCATTCTGAACCATGTGGAGATTGATCAGTCTACACCAATGACTAGGCATTGTGATAACCAAGCCAAAATCCATATAGCCTCCAACTCAGTATTCCATGAAAGAACCAAGCACATTGAGGTCAATTGCCACAAGGTGAGGCAAATGATTGGATTGGGAGTGATCTTGCCATGCTATACAAGGAGTGAAGATCAGCTGGCGGATGTGTTTACAAAGGCAGCTAAACAGAAGACAATGGAGTCCATCCATGTGAGGTTGGGACTCATTGATACCCAACTTAGCTAATCCCCTGCTATGGGGTCTCACCTCTTTTTCTCTCATCAAAGGGTTTTATCCCAAAAAGGGTTTTCCCTTTGGTGAGGTTTTTAATGAGGGAGATTTCATAGCCTTCCAAGCTTGACTTGTTCCATATGGTCAAGCTTGAGGGGGAGTGTTAAGTTGAGGTATCTACTTTGGGTTGAATAGGAAGAAGGAAGAAAAGAGAAGGGTTTGGGTCGACCTTGTCCGTACAAGGCCGTACAAGGCCGTACAAGGTCGTACAAGGCCGTACAAGGCCATACAAGGTCGTACAAGGCCGTACAAGGCCGTACAAGGTCGTACAAGGCCGTACAAGGTCGTACAAGGCCGTACAGGCCGTACAGGCCGTACAGGCCGTACAGGCCGTACAAGCTTGACCAAAAGCACTCGACCGGTTTTTACCATCCGGGTAAAACCAAAGTGACTCGAATGCTTTTCTTGAGAAGGTAACCTTATCCATCCGTTGGAAAGGAAGAAGAAGTCCACGTGGACAGGCTGTCAAGAGCTGGAAGGATCAGCATCTTGTCAAAGATGCTGATTCCATTTGCTTGGCCGGAAAGCCTTCTTTTGAATTAGGCGCGCCCTTGGACGAACCACAGCCACTCCTTTTCTCCCTTTCCTTTCTGAAAACCCTTGTAGCTTTCTCTATATATTGTAACCCCTTGAGGATGAATAAAGCATACAGTTCTCTCTAATTTTTCGAGTCTCAAGATGTTCTTCATAGTCTCTCATAATCTCTCTTCTCGTTAAGTCTAAATCAAGTCTATTCCTTTCTAAATCTGTTCTTAATCACTTTCTGGTTCAATTTCTACTAAGATTCAAAAGATCTTAAAAACTTGGAACGAAACTCATGTTTTTCATTACTTGTCACACACAAACTGATGAGCAAACTGAAGTAGTGAATATGTCATTGCCTGCTCTCTTGCATTCTATTGTTAAAAAGAATTCAAAATCTTGGTAAAATTGTTTGCCTCATGCTAAATTTGCTTATAACTAGTCTTTTCACTCAGCAACAAGGTTTTCTCCTTTCAAATTGTGTATGGCTTTAACCCATTGTCACCTTTACATCTGTTGCCAGTACCTTTACATGAAAAGACTACTCTTAATGGCAAGAAAATGACCAAGTTGTTTTGAAGTTGCATGAGCAGGTGAAGAAGAACATTGAACTCAAAACTAAGAAGTATCAAAAGCAAGCTAACAAAAACCGGAAGGAACTCTTCCTTGAACCAGGTGACCTAGTTTGGACCCATTTGAGGAAGGAAAGGTTTCCTAATGAAAGAAAATTCAAGCTCATGCCAAGGATGGACAGACCGTTTGAATTTCTAAAACGTATAAACAAAACTGCTTACCAAATTGATCTCCAAGATATTCTCGATTTGAGGTCAAATCCTCTTCAAGTGGGAGGGGATGATACGAGTGTGGACAAGGAGAAGGATATTATGAATTCACACTTTAACTGGATGGACAAGAGATCACGGAGGATGGACCATTGACCCGAGCTAGGACCAAAAGGTTTAAGGGAATGGTTGTGGTCATTCTTAAGAAGATGGATCAGAAAGAAGACAAGATGAACGAAGTTCAATCCGTTTTGATAAGTCTTACAACCTTATAAGAATTTTGGCCGACCAAAAATTTGGGTGACCCGCTCGACCATACCTATTCATCCGACCCACTCACCCAATCAAGTCACCACTCGGATGACCCATTCATCCGACCCGCTCACCCGATCAAGTCACCACCCGGATGACCCACTCACCCAACCTGCTCACCCAAAAAATTCACCACCTGGAAGACCCCTTCAACCCGACCATCTGACTCGGGCCACTAGAATTATGATCGACCGAGAATAATCTAGGCGAAGGGTCAGTCTTGGACCAAACCATGCTTTCCACAAAGTGTTGTCTTGTTTTTTGTTTTCTTTGGTCAAGTCTCTGCCTTAGTTATTTGTGTTGTTTTCCTCATTGCCTTCTTTATAAATGGCCTAAGAAGTCTATGAATAAAACACCATTGATATTTCTTACAAATTGAATGAAAATCTCTTGTTCCCTTGCAAGCATCTTTGATTGTTGGTGAGTCATATCTAGCAATCGACTTGGCTGAATCTTTGGTGTTTCATATCCAAAGGGAAAGTCATTATATGGTAAATCAGAAGTCCATTATGCAAGAGAAGTCCATTCTGCAAGCTTATGTTTGACATTTCATTCCACCCATCCTTCTCGTCCAAGGATCTATCCATTCCCGTCCAGGAAAGTACATTCAGTTCGTATTGCTGATGCTTCTCCAACTTTCTTAAAGTAATGTATTCTATGATAGTTGTTGAACGCACTTGTACTGTCATGTAGGGATTAGTGCCTATATCCATCAATTCATATTGTCTCTGCTGCATTTGAAAGTACTCCTTACGCATCTCGAATTAATGGTGAAGACTTCCACGTAGAGATTTTTGAAGACATGTGTAGCTATAGTCTAACTCCACATACTCTTGATTCTTCATTATCTATATAGTCCTCGTGGGTATGGTCATCATCTACATTGAACTTAACTTTGACCCAAACCGCATCTTCTTGATTGATTGTCGTCCCTACAATAGTCACGTCTTCTACATGCCGTAATTTAGAATCGATAATCTCGACAATACTGTGGCGACAATAACTATTGGGAAGCTTGAGAATCTTCACCTTGAAATGTATTTGCTTCAGGAACGTCAGACTATTACGATTAGACTATCGATCAATAGCCACCAGTCATCCTCTATAGTTGTACGATTGTTTCTCTAGCACCATAAAAAGTGATGCCTCGTTTGAAAGTAAAAGTTTACAGAACCATCGTCACTTATTTGACCTTCTACCTTTGCTCCAAGATCTTAGGGAGGCTACTTTGATACCTGTTGAGTTCTGGTGATCGGAATTGAGACCTTCAGCAACCAATCAAAGCCACTGATCCTTTTCGAATTCCTCATGCGTATTATCATGAATTGTCCGTTTATGATCTTGTAAAGCCTTCCAGATGATTTTGGTGATGATTTTGGTTGGATACAATTGCTAGTATGATTGTCGATTTGAATCATCTAACTTTTATTCTAGTTTCATGTCAGAAATCTTAATTGTTTTTAAGGTTCCTAATTGATTTGGGTTCTTTTCGAGAGTTCCAAAAAATCGCTGGATCTAGAGAGTTTTTTTATTTGGATCCACAATTATAAATTTATAACATATAGTATAAATATATAACAAAATTTAGTATAGTGATAATACAAAATACGCAAATACTAAAATTAAACACTAACAATTTTTTTCATATGCAAAAACCTAGAACTGGCGATAGGAAGACGGCGGCCCTGAATGTCGATTCTTCCCTGATTGCTTCGCCCTTTATGATTCAACACTCTTTGGTGGAGATCATATAGGTTAATCCAGAGATCCTTGTCTCTCGGTTCCCTGTGCAAGCTTCTCGTCATAACGGATCTGGATCGTCACCGGCTAGGGTTAATATTGCATTGTCATCTCCGGGCATCTTCTCAAATCATCTTCTCAGGCGTATCAACGAGGAACTCGACTGTCTCCGCGACTAGCTCTTTCGTTGATCGTGGGTCACATTGTACGTCTACTTCATTCGTTGATGATTGGACGGCACGGTAATCATCATATCGACGTATCAGATCATAGTATGGTGCAACTCTCGGACCTGACTCGATCCGACTCTTCACGATGGCTTGTTCCGGTTCTACCAAGGTTTGATATTGAGCGATTAACAAGTTTCCCGACGGTTTAGACAAATAGTAAAACCTCTTTTGCTAGGTTTCCACTATTCATTCCGATGCGGTCTCACGACGGCTTGTTTCCACTACTATATCCTTTTCGATATTCATCAAAGGGTGACACTGGCTGTGGATGTTCACCGTGAAGCACTATACTCTTCGGTATATGCAAATATTTTCTTTGTGTTCTCAACAGCCTCGACTTTGATAATAGTTTGATCCTGACATCGTCTCATAGTACTTGGTTTGTTTATGAGTTCCTCATATGGGATCCTCATCAAGAATGGGGTCTGCAAAGGCAAGGGCTTGCTATACGAAGACGATGACGAACCAATAAAACTCACAGATCATGATGATGCTTTTGTTATTAAGGATCTTAAATTCGAGGAAACAAAAGGTGGAGAAGCTTCTCCAAACAATGTCGTCACAATGGGGTTTACAAGACAGGATTACAGCAAATGATCTGGGAAATGGAAAGTTTCTTTTTAACTTCAGCTCTGAGGAAGATCTTAACTATGTTCTTCGGCAGAGTCCTTTCCATTGCAAATTTTATATGTTCGTACTCGTCAGATGGGAACCTATAGTTCATGATGATTATCCTTGGGTGATTCCTTTCTGGGTGCAACTGGTTGGTTTTCCCTGCACTTATGGACCGATAGGAATTTGAGGAATATTGGTGGAAAATTGGATTTGTTGATACCTTGGAGTTATCTGAGGGTCGTATGCTCATACAGATAGATTCACATCGCCCATTAAAATTTTCAAGAAAAGTTCAATCTCCACAAGGGGATGAAGTCACTATTGAGATTAAATACGATATGTTGTTCAAGCACTGTACCATCTGTGGATTGCTCTCTCGTGAGAAAGGATACTGCCCTTATGTCAGTATTCACAATAGGTTGCAGCAGCCAAGTGAGCGCTCTGATGTCTTCTCCAGAGTTCAGGTTCCGAAGGTGCGTCATTCTCAGCAGACTGTAGCAAATGAGGAACTTGAGAACTTTCAAGGGACTCGATCTTCATGGCGACAGAGGAATGATCAGACTCATGGTGTGTTGATATTAGAAAGAAATCGTACAGGAGAGCGCCCCCATGAGAGTCAATCTCGCTCTAGGAATATCTATGATACACGGGGGGATGGTCGCACAGCAAGAGTTTCCAAGAATCGACAGGATTACTATAGAAGTAACATATATGGAGGAGGCCGATATGAACCATATCTGCGCAAACCCGAGCAGCGATGGAGAGCCAAATCACCAACAAGGGCGACAATGGAGGATGATAAGAGGAGCCACAATAGAGATATGGGATCTGGGGATCCTCGTGTGAATAGTTATGCTGCCCCACTTGATATTGTTCCTTATGAACAAATATCAGCTATCCCTGAATCACCGGAGGCTGCACAACAGAAGAGTGGTGAAGTTCGACAAAGGAGGATGATAACAAGTAAGATTGTGACCCCATCAGCAGGGAACAATCATATGGAGAATAATGTAACTACTCGCACTAAGGGAGCAGCTCCTGCACTTTCTTTCTCTCTTCTTTGGCGCCTGAGGCCAAGGAGGATCAGATCATTGGGGATCAGATCATTTTGGCACTGTATGATATGGAGTTGGATCGGCAAGATGATAGCATGGAGGGTTTTATGCCAAGTGAGGATGACTTGCTAGGAGAGGAGCTGTTGGAATCTGAAACTAAGTGGCTAGAGCCATTATATGATGTGGAAGGGAGGTCAAAATCAGTAAAGAAGGACGTAAGAGTTCAGAAACCTGGCGCCAAGAGAAATGCTCCATTGAGATTTCCAAGTAAAAGTTAGAGCTCCTTCGTCGGGGATCTCCAAGCAAACGATTCAAATCTCTAAGATCAAATTCGACTGGTGGTGCTGGTAGATCTGGGCGACATAGTGCAAAGAGGACAAGAGATAGGCTGGAGAAAAACGAGGAAGTGATGAGGCCTAAAAACTCATCCAATATGGAACCATGAAGACAATCAGTTGGAACTGTAGAGGGATCGGGAACAACCTCACAGTTCGACGCCTCAAGGAGATGTGTCAGAAGCATCGCCCATGACTTGTGTTCCTTTCAGAGACGAAGAATAATAGGTCCTTGTTGCAAAACATTCAGACCGACTTAGGATTTGATTATTTGTTTACCGTAGAGCCACTTGGTCTTAGCGGTGGTTTAGCTTTATTTTCACTAGAATAATTTCAAATTAATGTTTTGTTTTCAAATAATAGAATGATTGACGTTGAGGCAATCATTAATGGAATAAAAGTCTATATGACATTTGTGTATGGTGATCCTGTTTTAGAACAAAGAGAACAAGTATGGGAACGTCTTACGCGATTCTCAACAACAAGAATCGGACCTTGGTTCATGATAGGTGACTTTAACGAAATAACAAGCTATGATGAAAAAGTGGGTGGAAGACCTAGATCAGATAGCTCTTTCTTGCCATTTAGGCAAATTCTCAATGACTGTGGAATGCTGGAATTTCCATGCTCACGGAATATGCTATCTTGGGTTGGAAAAATAGTCAGGGGAGCTACTGTCCGATGTCAATTGGACAGGGCTATAGGAAACGAGGATTGGCACGAAAAATTTCCACACTCAGCGGTAAACTACATGAGAATGTGGGGATCGGATCATCGTCTAGTCCTTGCAAATATTCTTTCAAAACCAGTGAGAAACTCAAAATCTTTCAAATTTGACAAAAGGTGGACTGATAAAGAGGAAATACGACAAGTTATATTGGAGGGTTGGAAATCTCCAGTTCTTCCACCTAATGCTGATATCATGGAGCATGTCTCAAGTTGTCGTAGGGCGCTTGGAGTATGGAGGAGACAGAATGACCTCAATTTTGGGAGGCAAGTGGAGGAGCTAAAGGTAAAATGTGGAGGGGCTGTACTTGGACGATGTTGCTACAACTGAGGAAATAGCGGAGGCTTTGAAGAAATTATCTGACGCTCTTAAGGCGTAGGAAATGTTTTGAAAACAAAAGAATAGGAACTTCTGGCTTAAAGAAGGGAATCGAAATACACAATTCTTTCATTCAGTAACAAAGCAACGGAGAGCAAGGAACAAATTTACTCAACTCTTTGATTCAAATGGAAATGTTGTGGAAGATGAGGAGGGCTTAGTTGTTATTGCTACTACCTACTTTAGAGAGTTGTTCGAGACTTCTGCTCCATAGATATTGACAAGGCTCTTTCAGAGGTTTCCACTAAGATTACCGAGGAGGTTAATGAGAACATTACAGCCCCAGTCACGGAATGGGAGGTAAAATCAACACTGTTTGCGATGCATCCTAAGAAAGCCCATGGACCAGATGGGATGACGGCTCTATTTTACCAGAAATACTGGGACATCGTAAAGGAGGATCTAACCCTTATGTTTAACCAACTCTTTTTTGAAGGGACAATAGCAAATGGCCTTAACGATACAAATATTTACCTTATCCCTAAGGTGGAGAGGTCAAATGAGATGGCTAAGTTTAGGCCCATCAGCCTATGCAATTTTAGTTACAAGATAATCTCAAATTTCTTATGCCAAATATTAAAAAAAAAGTTTTGTCAGGTCTAATCTCTGAAACACAATCACAATTTGTGGCCGGAAGACAAATCTCGGATAATATCATGATAGTACAAGAGATGTTTCAAGCGTTGCGAACTAAATAGAACGGACGGAATAAGAGGATGGCCATAAAAACGGATATGAGTAAGGCTTATGATCGCATGGAATGACCATTCATCCAGGCAGTAATGCAAAAGATGGGATTCTCAGAAATTTGGATTGGATGGATTATGTGCTTCATAACTTCGGTTCGGTATAAAGTACTGTTAAATGGGCAACCGAGGGGAAACATTATTCCAGGAAGAGGCCTACGTCAAGGGGATCTTTTGTCTCCTTTCATCTTTATTCTATGCACGGAAGCGCTCGTTAGCCTTCTTAATCATGCGGAGAATCAAGGGAAGATAACGGGGATGCGTGTTACACGCGCTTGTCCCTCGATATCTCACCTTCTCTTTGTTGATGACAGCGTGTTTTTTTGTAAGGCGGAGCTCCGTGAATGTGAGGAAGTAATGAAAGTGCTCAGAAAATATGGAGAAGCGTCTGGTCAATGTATCAATTTTGAGAAATCTTCCTTGCTCTTTGGTAAGAAGATAAACGCCCAAACTCGGCAGTTGATTAAAGATAAGCTTGATATCCAAAATGAGGGTGGAATGGGATCATACTTGGGTATATCAGAAGATATTAGTGGATCCAAATGCAAACTCTTTGCTTTCCTTAAAGACAAGCTGATGCATAGAGTGAATGGATGGACGGGTAGATGGTTATCCAAAGGTGGGAAAGAAGTCCTAATCAAATCTATACTATTAGCCCTCCTGGCATACGTGATGTCTACCTTCTTACTACCATTAGAGATTTTTTAGAAGCTTGCTAGTGCCATTGCACAGTTCTGGTAGAGTTTAAGCCCACCTAAACGAGGTATACATTGGGAAAAATGGGAAAAACTCTGCAAACCACAAAATGAAGGAGGTCTAGGATTTTGTTTTATACATGAATTCAACTTGGCCTTATTAGCTAAACAATTATGGAGACTAGTCAGATTTTTAGATTCACTGGTGGCTAGAGTGCTAAGAAAAAGATATTACCAGATGAGTTCGCATTTGCGTGCATTGTCGGTAATGAGCCCTTCATATGTCTGAAACAGAATTTTGGCTGCACGAAACTTATTACTGTTGGGAATAAGACAGAAAATTCACTCTAGACATGATACTAAGGTATGGGAGGATCCATGGATTCCGACGATACCAGCCAGGCCGGATTCCTCGTCTGCTCTAGTACTGAACCCAAATTTGAGAGTCAGCGATCTCATCAATCATGATTCCAAGGACTAAGATATTGAATTACTGACCAACTATATTGACAAGGATGATGTTTCCCTCATCAGATCTATGTCCCTAAGCACGACATACCACTGCGACTCTTTCTGCTTGAGTTATACTAAAAGTGGGAAATATACTGTTAAATTAGGTTACTTGGTGGCTAGGAAACTTTTGAGGAATAATGTGGCGAGTAGGATTTGTGAACCTAGTATCACTGATCTTCAAGCCTTTGCTTGGAAAGTTAATGCGCCTCCAAAGATGTGTCATCTTATATGGTAATTAATCACAAGGCACGTGGCGGTCACGAAAAATCTTAATTATAGACATTTGAGATGTGATTATTACTGTCCTAGATGTGGGGAGCCGAAGGAGTCATTTACACATGTTATATTCGAGTGTCCCCATGCGGTATAAGTATGGGCTTTATCTTTGGTATCCTCAGGTCAAAGTGTTTTCCCATTGACTAATATCTTTGCCAATATGGATTATCTCTTCTGGCGAAAAAAATGAGTTCCCCGTTTATCAACATAGAGACGATTTTCCATGGATAATCTGGTATATCTGGAAGGCCCGAAATGATAAAATTTTCAGGGGAATTGATAGCGATCCAAGGGAACTAGTAAGATATGCGGAAAGTGAATGCGTTGCGTGGTTTAACGCTAACGAGTCGATCAATCAGAATCTGAATATGCAAAGAAGCGAATCTGCGCATACCTTATGTCTGGAAAATATTTGTATGGTGGATGGTTCTTGGACAGCCACAAATCAGTATAGTGAATGATATATTTGCCAATATGGATTATCTCTTCTGGCGAAAAAATGAGTTCTTCGTTTATCAACATAGAGACGATTTTCCATGGATAATCTGGTATATCAGGAAGGCCCGAAATGATAAAATTTTCAGGGGAATTGATAGCGATCCAAGGGAACTAGTAAGATATGCGGAAAGTGAATGCGTTGCGTGGTTTAACGCTAACGAGTCGATCAATCAGAATCCGAATATGCAAAGAAGCGAATCTGCACATACCTTATGTCTGGAAAATATTTGTATGGTGGATGGTTCTTGGACAGCCACATATCAGTATAGTGAATGCGGTTGGGTGTAGAAGAGCGACAAGGAGAAAATTAAGCTTCTGGGGATGCGTAATCTGAGTAAGCGGGAGACAACACTTCATTAGGAATTAAAGGCTCTTAGATGGGTAATGGAATGTATGCTCCAATATTCTTTATGCCAAATGTTTGACACTGATTGCAAGGACATTATCGCGATGATAACGGAGCCACATGATTGGCTGAATTTTGCTACCGAAGTGGAGGCGATTCAAACACTGCTGATTTGCTTTCATGCCTTTAAGATTTGTCACATCCCGAGAAACCACAATGGAACTGCATATATACTAGCTATGAAAGCTCGTTTTTTCCATAGAAATATTTGTTTTGTTGGTTGCTTTATTTCGGTTTGACTTCCCAAACCATCTCATGTTTGAGTAATAGAAAGATCTTTTGGAGAAGAAAAAAAAACAATTTCTTTTCATATTTTGTGTATATTTTGTGCCCAGTCACCTAGTGATTAAATTAAAGCTGATGTAGAATAAGCACGCTGGAATGATTTTTTAAAAGCGGACTTTCCTCTTTTCACGTTTACTGAGAAAAGATATCTGAAAGACAGCTCCACTTCTCACCTTTTCCCATCTTCCAAAGCTCTCTTTAATGGCGATTATCACAGAAGAAGAAGAGGAAACGAAAACCCTAGTTCCACCTGGGAGTAAAGAACCGACTATGAAGACCCCTAAACCTCAATCTCAAAACCCTTTTCCTTTTTGGTTCTACTTCATACTCATCTTCTCACTCGCCACTCTCCTCTTCGTATCTCTCTCTCTTTCCTCTTCTCAGAGCGATCCCAGATCCTGGTTTGTCTCGCTCCCACCAGCTCTCCGTCAACATTACTCAGACGGAAGAATGATCAAAGTCCAGGTAAACCCAGACGAGTCACCGATCGAAGTATTTGTAGCTGAATCCGGTCCGGTTCAATCGGAGAATGTGATAATCGTTCATGGGTTAGGGCTTAGTTCGTATGCGTTTCGAGAGATGATCCAATCTCTTGGATCTAGAGGGATTCATGGCGTAGCTATTGATTTGCCCGGGAATGGATTCTCTGATAAGACGATGGTAGTGGTAGGTGGAGATAGAGAGATAGGGTTTTTGGGTAGAGTTAAGGAAGTTTATGGCTTGATTCAAGAGAAAGGCGTTTTCTGGGCGTTTGATCATATGGTTGAGACCGGAGATTTGCCTTACGAGGAGATCATAAAGATTCAGAACTCGAAGCGGAGAAGCTTGAAAGCTATTGAACTAGGGAGTGAAGAAACAGCTAGGGTCTTAGGTCAAGTGATTGATACTCTGGGTTTAGCTCCTGTGCATTTGGTTCTTCATGATTCAGCTCTTGGGTTAGCTTCAAATTGGGTTTCTGAGAATCCCCAAAGTGTTCGAAGTATAACACTTGTTGACTACACTATAAACCCAGCATTGCCCTTGTGGGTTTTGCACGTACCTTTAATCAGAGACGTCTTGTTAGGGTTTTCGTTTGGCTTCAAGAAGCTAGTGAGCTTACGTTGCTCAAAGGAGATGACTTTATCTCAAATCGAAGCTCATAGGATACTTTTGAAAGGAAGAAACGGGAGGGAAGCTGTTGTTAGTTCGCTTAAGAAGCTTAACCATAGCTTTGACATTGCACAGTGGGGTAACTCAGATGAGGTCAATGGTATCCCCATGCAAGTTATTTGGTCTAAACAAGTGTCTGATATATGGAGCGAGGAAGGTCAACGTGTAGCTAAGGCTCTTCCAAAGGCAAAGTTTGTCACTCATTCAGGCAGCCGGTGGCCTCAGGTTAGTGATTCATTGGACTGACTATCTTAGCTCTATTGAATTGCACAAAGCAGAGGTTCTTTTCTTTATGCTAAAATGATATCATGTAATGACTATAGGTGTTACAACCACACCCAATTTCAGAATATAGATCGTCAAAATCAATTATCATTAGCTTTGACATTAGTAAGATCTGATTGTTTTCTTGTACATTGTTTTTTTTTTCTTTTTCACTTTTTTGTTTCATTATCATCATGGTATCTCTATCTGTAGCCTCTATGTTTGTGTTGCTTGAGTTTACTCATTTGTAGAAAACAAGTTAAAGGGTATATGTATTGTGAATAATCTGAAGTTTTGCCATTTTCAGATTTCTTACTGGCAATTTGTATCCTTAAAGGTATATGTCTCTCAGAATAATTACACAAATCCAATATTCACTGTTATGTTGTAGGAAAGCAAATCCGGCGAGCTTACAGATTACATTGCTAATTTCGTCTCTGGGCTCCCGAGATTCATCAGACGGGTCTCTGAAGAACCTATACCAGAGAAAGTTCAGAAAATATTGGATGAAGCGAAGGCTGGTGGGGACCATGACAACCATCATGGCCACGAGCATGCCCATGCTGGTTACACTGATGCTTACGGTCTTGGTGAGGGATGGACTACTTGATATGGTTGGAGTTCTTGATGCTTCTTGGTTTAAGTTTATGCCTACTCTAAAAAATTTATTTTGTTTGAATTCTTAGATATCTTATTATATAAAGTTTGGTTCTTCAAAGTTGCTATAACATAATCACTGCCTGCATGTGTCAATTAAAAAAAAATAATAGTGGCATGTGTCAATTAAAAAAAATTAATAGTGGCATGTGTCAAAAAATATGATACAAATATAATTTGTTTAGGATTTAAAAAAATTGAAAAAAAATATTATTACGAAAGATATATTTTTACAACTTTTTAAAGATTTTAGGAAAGGAAAATTACTATTACATGATTATTTCCATTTAATATTCAGTATTTTTTAGAAATTGATATTCCACAGTTAGTTCTTTAATACCATTACTATTTTTTTTTTTTTTTGAACATTCTTCTATTTAAAAACATGAGAATCCAAAAAATACAAGCTTTGCCAGCCTTAGTTTTTTGAGCTAAGCCCTAATAAAAACGCAAAATAATTCCACAACATAGTAGAAAATGTAAGAAAGAGAAATAAGCCCAGATAAAGAAAATAAGCGTGGTACCATTACTATTTTTACAATCTGTCTTTATTGATTAAATAGGTTTTAGTATCATATTTATCATAAAATTATTAATAATGAAAATTACTATTAAATAAAATTTTACTTGGTCATGATTTAAAAAGAAAACAAATTCTCTTTTAGTTAGGATTTTAAAAAAGAAAAAAAAAACTATTTTACGAAAATAAAAATAATTGTAAAGGCTATTTTGAACGTAATTTAAAAAAAAATAATTTTAGTATCATTTTCAAAGATACTAAAGAATGAGAACTATAAAACGAAAATAGCAACTTTAAAAAAAAAACTGAACAAAAACGAATTACAAAAACTTACAAATACAAGAAATTATTTAATAAAATAATTATAAAATAAGTAATATTCGTTTTTTAAAAAGACTAAACAAAATAAAATTGTAAAAGTACTCCTATTTTTTTATAAATAACTAATTTTCTTATTAATAGATATTTTACATTTAATTATAAACCAAAAATATCTTCAAATATTTCACATCTATATATAGGTTTAAGCTTCCTCATATTACAATAGTATTCACAAGAAAAATATAATGTGGGTACTTTTTTTAGTTTCTTGATAAAACTCAATTTTTATTATCATAACTACATATAATAATGCCGTCATTATTTTTGTAAATTATGATGTTTCTATCATACATGAGTATAAGTGAATAGAATGAATATATGTTTGTACGTATAAGACAAAAATATATAATTAAATAAACATAAAATTTTCTATTAAAAAAAGTTAGTTGTTTAAAAATCTTAAACAAACGATTTATCTTATCGATTGCGCAATATAGTCTCTGCTAGATCTCTAGTTAACTACGACTAATCAAAAAAGTGGGATCAGGATCATCCATTTATGTGTGGAATGATCCATGGCTTCCACTCACTCGCTTGAGACCAGCAAACCCAAAAAATCAAAATCTATATCCTCATCTTACAGTGGATTCACTTATTGATTCTAATTCGAGGACATGGAATTTCCAGGCAGTTTTTACCTTGATTGATCCCATGGATGCGAAGGTGATCGAGAGTATCTCTCTTAGTCGTATTCGGTTTGCTGATCGCAACGGATGATATTTTACGAAAGATGGAAAATATACGGTAAAATCAGGGTATCAAGTGGAACGAGTTTATCAGGATAAAGAACGGCCAAATCCAGAATTTGGTCCGTCAGTATCCTCTCTTAAGGCCTTCTGTTGGAAGGTACGGTGTCCACCTAAAATGAAACACTTCTTATGGCAACTGGTTTCAGGGTGTATTACGGTAAAGAAAAACTTAAGGGCTAGAGGAATTCAGAGCGATACAATTTGTGACTGTTGTGGTGCACCTGAAGAGTCGATAAATCGTGTTTTCTTTGAATGTCCACCAACAGTCTAGGTCTAAGAACTCTCTAGAATCCCAACGAACCCAGATTTGTTTCCAACACAATCTTTATTTGTAAATGTTGATCATTTATTCTGGAGGGCAACTCCGCATATGGATGACCATTAGTTTGTTTGGATTTTATGTATCTATGGAAATGAATGAATAATAAAGTTTTTAGTGGTCTTGATACGCATCCGAGGGACACTCTTAACTTAGCTGAGACGGAATCTAGGCTATGGACAGAGGCACAACTTTCATTGTTATAGAACAATACCCGACCCATATCGACGGTGGAGATGAGATTACCTGATATTCCAGGTAGATGGTGTTTCATAGATGGTTCATGGAAGGCTCATGAGAGTTTATCGGGTCAAGGGTGGTATAGTACTTTGGAAGGATTTGAGGAACTGATAGGGGCAAGGAATAAAAGAGCTAGTCAATTAGCCCTTCATTCGGAAATAGAATCCTTCATTTGGGCTCTCGAAAGCATGAGGAATTTAAGACAATATAATGTTACTTTCGCAACATATTGCCTTCTGTTGGTGAAGATGGTTTCGGAACCAAATGAGTGCCTAGTCTATGCTAGTTATTTAGAAGATATAAAGCTTTTGAAGGAGAGTTTCCACACTTCAGAGATCATTCACATATCAAGGACCTGCAATATAATGGCAGATAGCCTAGCACGCAGTGCCAGAAAGCAATCGTCCTTTGTAGTCCATATGGAAGCGGAGTTTCCAATTTGGTTCACAGAGTCTATATAAATCTGTTCTAGTTGATGACAAAAAAAGAATTATAGAATTTTACAAATACAAGAAATTGTTTGCCAATGAAAAACTTTAGATTATGAAATGTGTCAATAAAGCATGTCAATGTGTGAAAATAATTCCTTTTCTAAAATCCTAAATAAAAGAGGTTTGTTAAATATTTTCCTTTTTAAAATCATAACCAAAAAAGAATATTTTCATTCTTTTTTGAATCCTGACCAAAGGGCTTATACAAGATTTTTTTTTTAACCGTAAAAGCTTATTTAATAGTAATTTTTATTTTTAAGAATTTAATGATAAACATGATACTAAAAATTATTTAATTGACGAAGAGAAGACGTAAAAACAAATTTGGAAATAGCAATTTTTATAAATAGTTAATATTAACTGGAATTATTTGATAGCAATTTTTACATGATATAAATAATGATCCAAAATGATTTATGTTTGTTGAACAACTAAATTGATAGATCACTCAAACCAAAATATAGAATAACATATAGTAAGTTAATACAAACATTAAATTAGTTTATAGAAAAGTATGATATTGTCATTTCGGGTTGACTTACAAGTTTTCTTTTATTTCACTATAATTCTTATTTAGGGTTGGGTTTAAATTTTAAGTATGGGTATTTTCTCTAGCCCTAAGGACAAAGTACAAAGTTGATAACATTTCACTTATTCACCACAATTATTAAAATACAAATATTAACCAATACTTATATCAGAAACGAAGTTCTTAATTATAAAATAAACTAGATTTTAATCCGCACGTTCGTGCGGATATTTTTCTATTTTATAAATGTATTTGATATTATTACAAATATTTTAATTATATATTGTGTAACTCTATAATTTTTTTAATATTTCTTCTTCAATATTATTAATATATAGTGATTTGTTTAAAACATTTTAATTTGTTATTAATTTTTATTACTTACTAATGTATTTTCGAGTTAGATACAATAAAATAACCATATGAAATAATCAAATAAAGAATCTCTTTCAAAATATGTTTTTCTCTTTAATTTAAACATTTTCTATATAATATATTTTAAATTTTATTTATTTATATTATTTAAAATAAATCTATTTAATATGTATAAGAAAATATACTTTAACATATATCAGTTTAGTGTTTTACAGAATTTATAAGTAAAAACACTGTTTTGTTTAAATAATATAGACCTATTTTTAGTAAATTTTATACATAGTAGTATCTATCATATTATTTTATTAAAATTTATTGATATATGATATATTTTGGATGTTATGATATTAAGTTTTATTTTAAAAAATTAAGCCTTCATTGCTTTAACTTTTACAGCATATTCAAATATTTTTTTCGTGTTGCATTTCAAAACTTTATTCTTTATTATCCATGATTTTATCTTTTGTAGAATTTGCAATGTTATTATTTTGAGTGTAAATATTTATTTTCAAAATTTTATATTTGTCAAAAAAACTTTAGAAAATTACACAACTATTTTTGAGTTTGGAACATCAAATTAATTTTGAATTTTTTTGTTACTACATCTAATCTATTATTTTATACATAAGATATTTGAATTTTGGTACTATTTAAAAGAAAATTCCCAACATATTTTTTATAATTAAAACAAAAAAATTAAAATAAAATTTGATTTGTCATTAATATTTTAAGTGAGTTGCTAAAATACCATAGTTTTCTATTGACATTTTTTTTTTAAAAAGTAGTATATGAATTAAAGTTTTTATATTTTTGTATACAAACATTTTAAACAATATATTGTTGAGAGTTTCAATATAAATAAACAATTGTAGATATATAAGTTTAACATATGTTAATACATTTATTTTGTATAAATCTATTATACAGTTTATGAATTTTAGTCTATTTTAATGATGAATGATGATTTATTTAAATGAAAAACTTTACAATTTAAAATTTGTTAATTTACCTATTTAATATAATTTTATCATATTTAATTCATGTAACACTTCTATTTTCATATAATCCAGAATATATTTATATAATTTATAAAAAAATAGTAGAATTTTTATTTTCTTGTTTATAGTAAAATTTTAGTTAACACTGATTTATAATAATATTATATAACTAATTACGAAATTTATTAGTGTATTATTTTATAAAAATATTTTAATTCTTAAGTAAGATTTTGTTAGATTCTTTCTCAACAGATTTTGTTATAATTAAAAAATAAAATTCAAATCTTTAGTTGGTTTATTATTAATGTAAGTAATTAAATATTTCATATTAACTAACTTTTGGAATGGTCTAATTACTATTTGTTAATAGTAGATAAAATTTTAAGTTTTGTTAATTTACCTATTTAATATAATTTTACCATATTTAACTAATGTAACACTGCTATTTTTATATATAGAGAATATTTTATAAAAATATTTAAATTTTTAAGTTAACTTTTGTTAGATTCTTTCTCAACAGATTTTGTTATAATTAAAAAATAAAAATTCTAGTTGGTTTATTATTAATGTACCAAATTTATATATCCAAAATATTCGGTAGGTGTTGCAAACGTTTTAGAATGATTGAAAATTCTGTTATCAAATTATAAATATGGTATAATGAGTTGAAGAATATTCTGGAAAAAAAGTTGGTTCCTAATCGATTGATTATTAAAATCGTGATTGTTTAAAAAATCTATTATATCTAATATCTAATATATTTAAATTCAAAATCTTATAGGTTCAAAAATAGACTATTTTATTTGGTTCTTAATTGATGATTATGAAAATTGTGATTATTCAAAAAATCTATTATATCTAATATCTAATATTATTAAATCAAAAATCAACTATTTGATACTTCAAAAATTGTGTATTCTGATATTTTATAAATCAAATATAATTTATATAATATTTTATAGATAGTTTTATATAACATACACTATATATTTTGAGATTGTTTTTTTTACAACAAAGAAATAACAACCCATTGAAATTAATTAATTTAAATATATTATTTTAAATGATATTGGAAGAATCTGTAAATAAGAAAGAAATGCGATGACTAAATGTGTAAATAGAAAAAAATATTTAATCTGCTATCCGTGTTTCCAAACATTTTTCCTTTAGTCTACTATCTATGTTTCCAAACATTCTAATTTTATACTTGATTTTTAGTAATATAGATGTTAGTTAATAGATAAGTCACAACATTTTTCAATAAGTCCAAAGAAAATATGCCAAGGTAATTTTTAAATAGAACTCTGTTTTAATATATTAAATATTACGCAACGTATGCAAGAAGAATCCTAAAGCTGTAGTAAAATGATTTATCGTTATTTATGTTCTTTATAAAATTAAAACATAAAACAAAACTCATGCAATGCACATGCATATCTAGTTGTTATATAAACTGTGTTTCTTGTAAGTCAGCAAATTTTAAATTGGAATATGTACAATTCTAAAATTTGGTCAGCAAACAGTCATCCGACTGTCCTGATTTTGGCAAGAACAGTAAAAAATGGATCAACGACGAAGCAATGACCATTTTTTATCTTAGAATAATCGGCTTTAACGGTCGATTACTCTAATTTTAAAGTTTTATTTTAGTAAAAATATACAATTTTACATAATTTAGCACCACATCAATGTATATGAAATAATTTAATTGTTTTTTCGATGAGCAAAACTTTTTTGGACTTTGAAAGATTGTTATCCGAGCTATAAATTATATAGTTATAGTTATAAGATTGTTGTATTATTATAGTGCATGATGAAGTGGAATCATCGATTTCATTAATTCTATAAATCTTTTTAGCTAAGATAAATAAAATAGAATATATGTTGCATCAATCTCATAAAAAAACTAAACAAAATACAAAGAAAAACATTTCATACGAATTTTATTAAGAAATAAATAAAATGAGAGTATTTCATTTTTCTACTACATTTCATTTATCTGATTCCAATTGTTTTTAAGTTAAGAGTTACAGCTATAACTTTTTAAAATTATAAAAATTAAAATTTAATAAATAATTATTATAAATTAATATATGATAATTTATAATATTATATATTTTACCGAACAAAATCGTATAAAATATAATATTATAAAATTAAGTAGGATAAACTATTTAGAGTGTAACTAGACCACTCATTTTAGAATGGAAAGTTGTGAACTGATCAACTCCATAAATCTCTTACCATCAACATGAATGGAATGGAATGCTGTTTCCATCAATTCTACAAAAAAAAATAAACAAAATACAAAGCAAAATATTCCATTTAAATTTTGTTAAAAAATAAATTGAATGAATCTTTTCCATTTTTCTATTACATTCCGTTCATCTTATTCCATCTCTTTTTGTTTTATTCCTTTTTAGTTTACCACAACCTTAATTTTGTATTCCATAAAAAATCCATTTAGTTTTATTTTAAAATTAAAATTTAAATGGAATAATCCATCTTTAAAAAAAGTTTTACATTAGTCAAAAAATGATTTTAAAGTTCTTATAAATTAATATTTTCTTTCAACCCATCTTGTACTTGATAGATATTAATTTGTATATTTGATATGATAACCCGTAAAAACTACACTTTCAGATACATCAATTCTAAAATAGTATTTTAAATAAATAAAATATACATTTGTATTTTAAATAAAAAGATATTAAATATTTATTGACATGCAATTCTAGAGAACATATATCAAACTGTATGGTTTTGAAATATTTTTTTTAAATTAACGTTTTGTGACAAAATTATTCTTAATGAAATCCTAAGAAGTTTGCAAAATTTAAATAGCACATTTTTATTGGTAATACTATTTTACTAGTATAGATTATATCATTTCTACTTCAAAGTATATCTTATGTTTTGGAACAACTGACATCCTTAAAACATGTCCGACTTTGATTTTCTAGACGCATCAATTTGGTTTCCTATTTATTAAACCGTCTCAAAGGTTTTAATAAATAAGAAGCTGGATTCAAAATCATTAAGGCATGAGATGTCGAGTTCTTCATATCATGAATCTGTTTGATGGAAAATTCGTCATTGCAGATGGTTTTGGCTATCTCCTCAAGGCTCATCAAATGTTGAACTTGTCTCGTCTACCACAACATTTTCAAAATTTAATGACAAAGAAGGCCTAAAAAGAAAAAATGAAGCCGGTATAAAGAAAGAAAGTCAACATTAAAAAAAGATCAGGCAACTTACTCTCGTATAAATACAATATATGAATTGTTTAAGGAAGATATTCACAAGTAAAACTCAGAAAGGCAAAGAGAATTAGTTTATATCAGTCATAGTTTTGTAGTTCAGAAAAGAATTTCGCAAATTGCGAATCTTTAAACTATTTTAGTAATCTTCTATTTTTCTTAAATAAACTGTAAGGATCCTGTTCTCCAAGATTTTACTTTCAGCTTTAACAACACTTCATTTCAGTTCATTATTTTCTTTATTCCAAAACCAAACTTCTTACATGCAACTTAACTTCATTTGAAAACCAAATAAAGCAAACTAAGGTATTAGATAACTTAAACTGTGAAACTCTTAAAAGTTTCGGCAGCCTCGTAAAACTGCATTAGTGTCGATCGACGCCATGTAAGTGTCGGTTGACGCTCTCATCATATCTCGACTCTCATCTCTATACAGCTCCGGATTTTCTCCTCTTCAAACTTCATTTTTCTCCGCAATTTCCAAAGTGCACCAAAACACACCTAGACCTGTAAATGATCTAAGACAAACTCGAAGTACATAATAAACACTCTAAATATGGCTACAATATGGATTAATAGTGGTATATTATGAGACCTATCAACTTCTCTAGACTTATCCTTTTGCTTGTCTTCAAGTAAATATAGAACAAATCTTTGGAAGAGGTTTGAAAACATGGGGACTCACGAGCTCCTTAGAACAACACCATCACCTTTACAATATTGCAAACACATTTATTGAAACCTATTCATACACAAATCAGTAGATATTGCCTAACAAACCTCTCTACTAACTTCATTTCTTAAATAAAAAGGTGTAGGTTTTACCTTGGGCGTATCGATCAGTTGACACATGGACTCTTACCCCATCATGTATCTGATGTAATGGGGTAATATGAAATGTTCCTACCCCTGACTTCCAACTTTGTGTGATCCCTTTCAATTATAATAATGAGATCACATGAAATTTTCCTATCACTTTGCATCTCAAAGAATCATCTCAAACTTCTCTTTCTTTCTATAGATGCCGAAGAGAGGAGAGAGGAAAACCAGAAACATACATACTTTTACCTTCCGGACCTGCATAAGGAATATGATTCATTGTATACCAAGTCCCAAGATAAGCGATTTGAATTGATTAGGCTGGAGGTCGGATTTGGTTCCTTCAAGCATTGTTACAAGCATGTTGACCCCCTTTGGCATTTCTATTCAATATCACTTGCAAATCAGCAACTCAGAATGATGCTAGAGAGTGGTTAGGTGGTATTGTTTTAGGAAAAGGTTCCTAATTCCTAATTAACTGAGTGTTGGCTCAATAAAATGACTCACTGACACTCAAAACAAAACAAATTTTCAGTAGAAACCTCCTCCAGACTTAAAAACATTGTCTCCAATGTTATATAGATTGAGATTGGCAAAGGAAATAAAAAAGTGGTAAAAATGTAAGAAGGTTTGTCGAGTATACTTGGTTCATGCGTGAGCGTCGAACGACGCAGTGAAGTGCCAGTCAACACTTGATGGTGTGGCGTCGATTGACGCTGGCCAGCCGTCGATCGATGATGGTCCTCAATTCGTGAATCTTGGATCTTTTTTTTAATGAAAAAACAAAAAAGTACCAAATAATGGGTTGCCTTTAGCTTGTTTATAGTCTTTAGCTTGACGTTATGGTAGCAGGACTAGTCTTGGGGTGAGAACCTATTGGTAAACAAGTCTCAACATCCTCTTCAGACATTTCGAACCAACAACCTACAAAACTTCTGATTGCATCATTACTTGTAGCTCTCTGTTGTAACTACCTTCTTACAGTAGCACCTATCTGATCCGCTCTAACTTTATGCAGTTCTACGCATCTCCTTATGGCTTCATCGCTTGTTGTCCTATGCTTTTCATGCCTCTCAGCAGTGGCACTAATATGATTTACTCGAAGTCTCATACTCTCTAGGCATTCACTAGCCCATCTGATGATGTTGCTTAGCTGAATGTTGGGTGCATCCAGCTTTCTACAGAAAGCATCCACCATTTTAACATGAGCATCAACAAGATGATATATCATGCCCTCAACATAATCTCTTCTCTTAGGTGCTGATTCAGGCTGATAATAGGGGTTGACATTGTTTCTTGTGGTGTTGTTGTTCCTCTGGAAGGATCATTCATATTGAGGTATGCTCAGGTATATAAGCCTTTGACGCATTTGACGCATTAGTGATCCTCCCATCATTAGCTCAATTACATCATTTCTGATATCTATAGACACCATATTCATCTGGTGCTAATACCATATGTGGCTGTCTCAGGGGTATATGGGGTGTGGTATCTTCAAGTGTCGGGTGTTCCATCTGCTCGGATGCTTGACTAGCGTCGATCGATGCAAGGGAGGTGTTGATCGACGCTAAATCCTTGTCTTCACTCTCTGGGTTGAAGTCAGTGTTAATGGCAGCCACAAATCATGCTTCATCTCCAAACCCGATGTAGGACGCATGCCCTCTGAACACCTTGACATGGTCATAGAAAACTTCCATGTACATGAAAAACTTGCACAACGTTTAGTATCCATGTCACACACTGCCCACACGGTAGCCATGAAAGCTCTCTTAAGAAGTAAGAAAGTTTCCCACTATAACTCAGTGTCCATTATGTGGAAGTCTACACGAAAAATGGCATCACCAAACTCAACTTGTACATCTCAGAGAATCCCTCATGAACTGACTCATGAGCAATCTGCGAGTCTGAAGATATCACAAGAAGGCTTGATTTTTAGACCCAAATGAACAACCTTTGCTCTAGGCATAATGCTCACTGAACAGCATGTGTCAATACAAAGCATTTGTGTACTTATGACCATCTACAGTACATGGGACCGCAAACTTCCCGGGGTCATGCTTCTTTTCCAAATTAATCAACTTCCTCATCTTGCTTTTGATAGAGTGAAACATTAGATGGATTTCATCATCGGTCTCATTACCCTTATTGAAGTATGTCCAGAGCTCGTACTTGTGATAGAATGATAAAATCCATCTTCTCTGGGGATACTCAGAACCTTTTCAGTGAAGGCGTCCATTTCCACTTTGTTTGCTCCCCGCATCAGATGTTCATCAATCTCATCCCATTTTCTTTTCCAAGTTGTGGTTTTTCCTGCAGAATTCAGAGAGTGTCGATCGTCGCATTGTTGGCGTCATTCGACGTTGATGAACCCGCCGTCCAACATATAATTTTCTACTCGGAAATCCTCTTCACGCAGCCTCTCATTCCTCACTTCCTGCCAAAAGTCATGTTCAATGATGACATTGATCTGATGCCTCTTTGAAGCTTCAACCTTTCTGTTGATCAAGGCCTCTTGTCTTCTTACAACATCATTTTTCTGGATAAGTTGAGTCTCCAACTTCTTCAAATGGATATTTAGAGCTTCGAATTTTCTGTTCAACTTAGTGTATACATCATCGAACTTCCCATTGAAACTTACACTCATCTTGTACTATCCCTCAATAACCTGATCAATCATAGCTTGCTCTCCTGTGAAGCTGCAACAAGATTCTGGTAAAAAAAGCTCCATAATTCATATTGTTGTTATTGATGTTCAAAGGCTTCTAATACTGTGAGTTATGACTGTTGAAGTTACTTTGGCCAGCACCATTGAAGTTTCTGTTTGCCAGCTGATTCCCAAAGCGCTGACTCTCAATACCAGATAAACACACAAAATTCACATCCTATTCCACCTCATTCTTAGCAGCAATCTAAGCAATCTCTACACCCTCTACAAAACTGAATTTCTTCTTTAGAAGACTGTGAAAAGAATCCATCTTCACGCTAACCTCAACCATTTGCCTTATCCAACCTGTCTGCAGACTTCTTCCTCTTGTATTATGTGTTCTTGGTGCTGTTCCTAGATGTCGAATTCTCTATCAATCTCACAGCCTCTTTTTGGATTTTTTGTTTTGAAATTCCCCTCACTGGATGCGTCTATAGCAATCTGTTCAACTAAAGCGAGACCTCTGAAGGCGGTGCTGAGTAGTTGCACCTCGTTTAACCCGTAAGGTGGACAGTTTATGTGATGGGACTTGAATCTGATTCAAGAGTCTTTGAAAGACTCAGAAGGCCCCTGTGAGAACATGGAAATCTTGTTCCTCAAGTCTTAACATCTAGCATCGTCGAAGAAGTTACGCATGAAGGCGTTCTTGATGTCTGTCCAAGAGGTAAGATATTTGGGGGGGGGGGGGGTAACTGCTTAAGCCAGTAGGAAGCTTCTTAAGAGAGAGACTACTCAAAGAGCTTACAGAGAAGTTAGCCCTCAGGGACTCCATTAGCCTTAATAGTAGAGACAAAATTCTTGAATCACTCCAAATGGTCCATATGATGCTCTTGTGGAAGCATGTGGTAAGGTTGATGCCCCATAAGAGTAAACCATGCTGGCTTAAGCTCGAAATCGTTCATTTGGAAGGTAGGAGGGCGAATGGCAGACCTGGTTGCGTAGTACTGGTTTGGGCGATTGTATTCAGCAATGGTCCTAGGTTGAGCAGCCTGCGTATTTTCAGCAGCGGCATCCTCAACATTGGCTACAGCGTTCTTTCCATCGGTAGCATCAGCAATATCTTCTTTAGGGTCAGGGATTAAGCCCCCGATCATCAATCTTTCGTCCTGCTGCATTACACAGCTGCCCATCTAGATCACGCAAGACTCCCTCAGAATCTTGAATCAAGACAAGATGTGTGATCCTTTCTACATGTCAGGTGTGAGTGTTGATCGGTGTTAGTTGTGTGTTAGGCGACTCTGGTTACTGATGGCGTCTAGCGGTGTTGTCGATCTGACACTACCCGCTTTTGTTGGCTGATCGTACATTCAAGCTAAGCAGGATCCAGATGGTAAAAGAGCTTACTTTCTAGCAATTATTTTTGGGTATGCACTTATAAGAAACAAGAAAATTTATAAGTAACAAAGAAAAATAAGATCTAGAATATAACTTTACACCTAGTCTAATGGTGAATCAAACAATCTCTGGTAGCGGTGCTAAATTTGATATGCTCAAATTAGTCCAAGAGCACTCTCTCAAATAAGAGGTCAATTGTAGTATCGAATCCACATGAAGCTTGGATCACACAATAAACTAACAATTATTGATAAAGATAGAACATAAATAGAAAGCAGTAAATCAAACAGAACAAGATATATGTTTGTAAAAAATAGGAAAAACGCTAGATCCAGGGATCTCAAACAAGCAATCAAAACTCAGATCAATAGTTGCTAAGGGTTTATTAAGTTCAATCCTAGAACTCGAATCCAATTACCAGATGTCCAACTCGCGCGGCGACAAACTGTCTAAGTCTATATCATCGAAGGCCAGCTCTCCTTACACAACCAATTTCTCTAGACATGCATAAATGTTAATTTTGATATGATCACTAAGTTATTTAGGCCAAAGCTCGCTGCGTCTAAAACCTTAGCTCAACATGATTTATATCAGGAAAGCAGTTACACTCTCGTTTTGTTCCAGTTATCCAGTGATCAAATTCCTAGTTAATTTATCTAAGAACAAGCAATAAGAACCATCCTTATCAAGGAGACTATAGATTACCCTACTAAATCTATCAATCACAAGTTCATCAAAACCTAGAAAATCTTTAGATCTAACAAGTGAATTACTCAGACATGATAAGGAAACACAAATCATAAGTTGAAATAACTGCATAAAGATTAAGGGTAAGAAATACTGAAGTTTCAATCAATCTCTGCAGGATTTCTGATCTTCTCTCCAAAATCTCTCTAATGATAAAGTAAAGCTTAGCCTAAACAGTGGCTTCAAAATATATTTTTAACATGTCCATAGGCTTTTCACAAATAAAGAAACTTATGGGCATAAGGGCAATTATTGAAAGTCTCGTTGTCCTTGTCAAACCACATTAGCGTCGATCAACGCCATGGAAGCGTCTGTCGACGCTCTTATTATATCTCGACTCTTATCTTTGCACATCTACAGATTTTCTCCTATTCAAGCTCCATTCTGCTCAATAATCTCCAAAGTGTACCAAAACGCACATAAACCTGTAAATTAACTAAAACAAACTCGAAATACATAGTAAAAACTTTAAATATGGCTTATAATATGGTTTAATGGTGGTAAATTATGAGATTTATCATAATCCTTATTTTAATCTAATGAACCGTTGGATTTATAGGTTTTTTCTTTTAAAATAAAAATAGTTGGAGGTTCGGGTTGGAGAAAGTCTCTTGTAAAAACTTATCGTTGAATATGTGCTATTTTATATTATGTCATAGATCAAACAGTGACTTAGGAAGTAATAAAAGAAAACTAGCAGCCAAAAAAGTCTTTTGGTGACTGTTTCTGAGGGCTTGGTTTTTATGGTTTCCGTTTCGCTAATATAAAAATAAAATTGATTAGAGTTTTTCGAAACAAATTGCAATGTACATGGAAATCTTAAAATTTTCAGTTAAGAAGGTGATCACTAAAGGACTGAAGGAGATCAATACTTAGACGTGCTTGGCGATTGATTGACTTGTCAATCAACGAGCTGACTAGTTGGGAAATTCATAACGCCGAGCATGTTTAATAGAGTTATTTTCATTGCAGGTTACTTTGTGTCTTTTTATTACACTAAAGATCACTTTGTGCTACTAGGGTACTTTATGGTGGTTGAGGACCTCTTTGTCCCTTCAAAAAGCGAAGCTAGAGTGGATTTTTAGTCAATCTAGTTAACATTGTTATCTAGTTAGAGGGTTTAGATGGTTTGAATTTTGAATTAAAACTGAGTTTTGGTGGTGGACCCGAGACTAAAGTAAAATTTGGTCTATAATTACTTTAACATCCGTAAAGTAAACATATTTTCTATTTTTTGTTTTTTTTTCTTTAATAGTATTACGGAAACCTAAACAGGAGAAATTAAGAAACATAAATTGGAGAAATTGCAGAATACGATTTACAGATAGCATTCACGGGTGAAGTTTCTTTCCGGCGACGGCAAAAGTGGCTGAGTAGAGAGAAAATAGCTTGCATAACGACCACGAGTAAGTGAGTAGGGAAGGATAAAGCAGAAGATTAGTGAGTTTGGTTTGCAAGTTGTCTTTGATTTAGGGTTTGTTCTTATGTTTGCTAATCTATTGTTTTTTGTTTGGCAGAGGAGGACCCAATTGTGAAAGCGGTGAATGAGAAACTGAGATGCAACTGGCGAAAAAGAGATTGCTGAAGGTTTGTAGATTCTCTGGTCGGTTTAGTTTTTTTGTTAAAACTTGGTTGGGTTGTTCTTAACCTAAGTTGTGGTTTTTTGTGGAGATACGGCGCTTTGGTTTCCAGTGAGAATTTTTACGACTAACTATTTTCTTAGTCGAAGGCTCAATAACTATTTTAAGGTGGATTACTTAGTGTTCGTAAGAGATGTGTTTGAGGGCTCACCGAAGATGAATAAGTTATTGGATTCTTGTTTTGGGAAGCTATTCAAACTGCCCGCTCAGAAGTGTACGAGTTTTTGATGTTGTTTGCTTAAGCTTCTTTTGGTTATTTTGTAAAACTTTGCTAAGGTGTTATGTGTACACAAAAGTGTGTACATGTGTACAACACGGAGTGCATACATGTGTACAAGGGAGTATATGTACAATTTGGAATGTGTGTTATATGTAACCCCGCAATTCTAACCATGTAACTTGTTCAGATCGCCGCAATCATCACGTCGTAGTCGTCATGCTCGGGATCAGAGTTGAGAGTTTTCACCAGAAATCAACGGGTTTGAGTATCGAGAAACAACATATTTAATTGCTAATTTTGTTATGTGTACACAAAGGTGTGTACATGTGTACAACACGGAGTGCATACATGTGTACAGGGGAGTATATGTACAATTTGGAATGTGTGTTATATGCAACCCCGCAATTCTCACCATGTAACTTGTTCAGATCGCCGCAATCATCACGTCGTAGTCGTCATGCTCGGGATCAGAGTTGAGAGTTTTCACCAGAAATCGACGGGTTTCAGTATCGAGAAACAACATATTTAATTGCCAATTTTATTTTTTTTCTCATCTGGTCCCTCGTATGTGCATGTATTAGATTTTGACCTTAAGTTTTCAAATGTGCATGCTTAAACTTGTACTTTGGACGTTAAAAACTTGTCAACATGGATACTAGTGACATTGTTTTCTAGAGTTGTGTAATGATCTGATTATAAACTCTGTTCTCGATGTTGTTTGTTTAAATTTTTTGATGTGTTTGTAAAACTTTGCAAGGATGTATATGTGTACATAAAAAGGTGTGTACATGTTTGCAACATGGAGTGTGTACATGTGTACAAACGAATATATGTACAACTTAGAATGTGTACATATGTGGTGTGTTTTTGACATGTACCTATTGTGTTTGTTAGTGTTGAAGGCTGAATATTTTGGCAAAATACTATGATATTTATGGATGTTTTTGGGTATGTAATGTAACGTAGCAAGATGAGTGTTATTTCTAAGTAAAAAAATTCACATATAAGCTGAAACTATACAAAGTGGTGGCCAATTTGCCAATTTAGGCAAATTGTAAAAGTTGCATTTAATCAAAACCTAAAAATTTCATTATCATGAAAATAATTCACAAGTACACAAGCTCACTTGTACAATGATTTGTGTGTACACCAAATATTTATTTTTCCTACATTTACAAGTTTTAGTATTTTTAAGTTTTATATTGTCAACGTGTACACATGTATTTCAATAAGTGTACACATGTATCGGTACACATATTTGGTTTTAAGATATATTTGCAAGCTTGAATATTTAAAGGGCTAATATCATCTAATAACAAGTTAGTGTTCGACATAATCTATTACATTTCATTTGCATAAATATCCAAGTCTAGGATTTCTTCGACTTCACAGGTTGTATCGTCAGAGAGAGATGGTATGTTTAATGTGGATACACTTTTTTGTTTTTACATATGTAGGTCAAAATAGTATCCACATGTACACAAATGTTCTACGATCCTCATGTACAACAATTTTACAATATCCATGTGTACACACTCTCTACATGCATTATCTACCAAGCCATTTACAAAAAGAATATTTACATACATGTATTATCTGCATCACCATCTTCATGCTGATAACTTTCACGGTGAGTATGAAACATTTGTCTCCTGGTCTCAGCAAACTAACTTTGATGAACACATGATTCGTCAAAGTTGCTGATGTAACAACCATTTAGATTGATGTAGTGGTCCATTGCAGTAATGTGGGCTCAGCTTTATGTAGTGGTTAACCATCAACATTAAAGTTGGATGAATATTAGCTGGTAAACCCTGCAATTTGTAAGTCATACCAGAAACTTTTGAATACAAGAGAGTGATAAAAAAAACTTCAACATCAAATGTAAATTTAACTCTAATAAGACAGAAAAAAGAGAACCTTGTTTTGCACCATAATCTTGTGCTTTTAACTAAATGGAAATAACAAAGGCAACAATGTCAAGTTGTGTTCATTTGTACGTCAACAACTTATCTTCTAATTTTCACTACCAATATCTTTATATCATTCACGAAAAAACAAAAGAATCTATATGTTACACATATTTTTAAAGTTTGAACTCAATTTGAAAATTTAAGAGTATCCAAACTTTTAAATTTATCACCACCTTAGCGACAAAAACAAAATCTCATCTTCATAAAGTTTACAACGTTTTCAAAGTTAGATGACACTGCTAAGATTTTGTAAGCAAATTTATAGAAAAGAAACAGACTTTCAAGGATAACCGAGAATGCAAACAAATATGGTTCTTAACATACAAGTGCGACAACGTCAAAAGGTTCTAGTGGAGGACTACATTGATAATTTGAGAAGCCGACAAAAGATTTCTTAGATGCGGTGAATAGGTGGGGATTGGATCTTAAAGAGAGACTATGTTTTTGATGATTGATGTGGAAGAGACTCAAGGTGAAGCCAAAATAAAGAAGAAATAATTCACTTTGCTTTGAGAGATCAATTAGGAGATAGAGAAAGGATATTGAAGCTTATTCTTGGTATAACCACTATGGGTCATGACTCTAATGAGAACAATGTTGGAAACGCCGGAGAAGAGAGCCAAGATCCAATTTATAATACTCACCCACGAAAGAGATAAAGAAAAGTGGTTGTCAAAGAACATTTAGATTTATCTTTATCTTAGATTTCTTTGACTAATAGATTTTGACCGTCAAAAGATAAATAAAATCAATGGCTAGGAAAAAATCCCGCCACTTGCATAGAAAATCCAAGTTTAATTAGAAAAAAAAGCTGTTTAGAGAAATCAACTAGATTAGTTAGGAAACAACTCTAGTTTTTTAAAAAGTGTCCTAGTAGCAATAAGTGTCCTACACTGTAATATAAAAGATAGAATGTGACATTGGTTGTAAATGTTTCTATTAATAAGGGCTGGTTAATATTTAAATATTTTCAAGGTAAATTGATAAACGCTCATACTCTACTTAATGATTGTAGTTATTAGTCAATTCTCAGAAGAAGAAAAAAATAACAATCACAAAAAGGAGAATTGATAATGGGACATTCAATTTCCAATTGTCTCATTAAGATTTTTTATTTTTTTTTACCATTTTGGCTATGTCTTATCCTTTATTAATGAAAAAATAGATTATAAATATTTAAATATGAAAAGTAATAGAGAATAAGTAAATGTATTTGTATGATTTTATTTTTGTCAAAATAAATATTAAAACTATATATAAAAACAATTCTACCTTAGGATACTCATTCTGATTCTCTAACTAGCTTACAATATGTATCAGTGTGTATATAACTTCGATTTTCAGTGGGTAGAATACGTTATTACCGGAGTCAAAAACGATAATCTAAAAATAGACGTCCACGACTGCCAAAACTATCCTCCAAAGGAAACTCATTCCGAACAATCCTAGAGAATAAGCTTCTGGACGACGAAGAACCGTGAATACTGTCTAGTCGCCTGTGTTTGACTAGACAAGCAACATTGTCTAGTCGCCCATGGGCGATTAGACAAGCAGCACCGTCTAGTCTCCCATGGACGACTAGACACAGAACATTGTCTAGTCGCCCATAGGCGACTAAACACTCAATGATGTCTAGTCGCTTGGGTGACTAGACACTCAACAATGTCTAATCTCCCATGGGAGACTAGGCACAAAAACATTGTCTAATCGCCCATGGGCGACTAGACCCCCACCATCTACGTCACTCTCTTGGTCAGATCTTTTCTAAGACGTCACTTGTTTCATCTCGATTGAAGTTTCCGTTAAAGTTTTACGATAAAAATCGTAAAAACTTGTATTATCGCCAAAACTTCAAGTCGATCGTTAGAACGAAAACAGTTAACTTAAATACCAATGTCGTATCGGTGACATGACTGGTTTATTTTTTGCGGAACCAACATCAAGTAAACATATGGAGGAAGATTTCTCCGAAAGAAATTGTAAAAATTCGCAAAATGGCCCGAAAGGATTTAAAACGCGATAAAGGCCCACTTAAGATTTTAGACGAGAATGAACCCGATTGCAATGACGGCCCACCGAATTTCCATAGAGGATAAATGGAAAAGAAGGTAATTTTCAAGTTTCATGATAATTATGGAAAATCGAGAAGATAAGGAAGATTTCCACGGAAGATAAACTCGAATCAGGGGGCAAAAAAGGAAAGACGACTGACCTTGGAGACTTATATAAGAGGAGCCAAAACAAAGAGCAAAAAGATCCGAAAGTTAGGTTTTGGGAGAAATTATTGTTAGCTTTAGAAGAACTTAGGATCTAGGCGGCTAGACTAGTGAGTTTGATACTTATAACGTTTTACTATTATGTTTCTTCTATTCTCCACTGTTGACAAATTTTCTTCCATCTTGTTTATGGTGAATCTATTTACTTTATTTCGTCTTAATCAATAAAACGCTTCTTTGCAATCTCTTTTGATATCTTGTTATTGTCTCTTTTTCGTATTCGTGTGTTTAGGCAGGGAATCGGGGACCTCAAGTAAAGTTAGGGTTTCTTGATATTCCTCTGTTCACTAAAGTCGACAGTGCAAATTTTGGTTGTCACAGATTGGCGTTAAAAGGAAGGGGGGGGTCGGATTCTCTAACATTATAATCACCGAACGATCAAGAAGTGGTATATCTAACCAATCTGGGAGATCGAAAAATATCGCAAGTCTGTTACGCCGCTGAATTGAAGCAAAAGAATTCAATGGCAAAAACTATGTCCAAAAAAAAGTAAAAGAAATTGACTTCCGTCGAAAACGCCCTAGAACAAGATGAAACGAAAATGTTTTGGCAATTACGGAAAGCTAAGGCCTTATAAGAAAAGCGCAAACCAACTTGTGAACCTGTTGTGTCATTATGTCTTGACAAGAAATTCCCTGAGTGTTGCGTTGAAATCAGGCTATCTTGTTACTAATGTCACTAGCTAAGCTATTTGATCAGTGAAGAGACACTCTCAAATATTGGTCAGGGATAGCAACTCTGAGTCTTGATGAAGTTATCACTGCTATATAGTCAAATTAAAGGAGCTTGAATTGGGTCGCATAAGAGAGAGCATTAAAGGTCAAGTATAACTTGATGAAGTTATCGCTACTACTCATATTGCGGTTGTACTCATCAACAAGACACCATTTTCAGCCATTAATTTTGAGATTCCAGATAAGAAGTGGTCAGGAAAAGCTCCAGTACACAGTTATCTGAGAAGGTTTGGCTGCCTTGCCTTTTTCATATAGATGAAAGCAAGCTGAATCCTAGAGCCCAAAAGGGAGTTCTCATCGGATATCCAAGTGGTGCAAAGGGTTACATGGTGTGGTTGACTGAAAGGAAGTGTGTAGTGAGCAGAAATGTAATCTTCCAAGAGAATGCAGTCTACAAAGATTTGATGCAGAGGAAAGATAACATTCAAGAAGATGAAGACGATCACTATTTCTCATACCTACACCTCGACTTGGAAGAAGAAATAGATATTAGCTCTGGTGGAGATCAATAGGTTGGTCAGGGTGTTCCTAGCATTCAAATCATCTCATCTCCACACACCATTGACTTCAATGATGAATCAGAAATGTATGAAGAAGACTCACCATTAAGCTATCATCTCATAATAGACATAAACAGAAGGAAGTCAGAGCACCAAGGTTTGATGATGAAGAATACTTCTCTAAAGCATTGTACACAACAAAAGGTCGAGACACAGTAGAACCTTCTGACTATACAGAGGCCAGGATAAATACAAAATAGGTTCATTGGAAGAAAAATATGGATGAAGCAATGTGATCTCATACTAAGAACAACGACTGGACTACAGTAACTATTCCTGATAATTAGAGAGACATTCCAAGGTTTATGCACAAAGAGAATGAGTGGATTATCACGAAATCTTTGCTCCATTAGTAAAGCATGTATCCGTAAGGATTTTGCGTTCCATCGTTACTCAAGAAGATTTGGAACTGGAGGAACTCGATGTTGAAATTGTCTTCCTGCATGGAGAAGTCACTGAGAAGATCTATTTGAAACCACAAGAATGTTATGAGTCAGTGTTCAAAGAAAATGAAGTGTGCCCACTCTACGGTCTTAAGCAAGACCCTAGAAAGTGGAATGAAAAGTTTGATACCTATATGGGAGAGATTGGTTTATCAGAAGTGAGTATGACAAATGTTCTTAAACCAAGACGTTGCAAGATGGTCTATGATATATCTACTTATCAACGTAGATGTATTCTTGTAGCAGCAAGAAACAAAGAAGTTATATCTCAGCTGAAGCAAGAACCTAGTCTGCGTTTTGATATGAAGGATCTTGGACTAGCCAAAAGGATACTAAGAAGTGAAATTAATAGAGATTGAGAATTTGGGGCTCTATGGTTATCTCAAGAAGCATATCTGAATCGGCTTTAGAAACTTACAACATGGCTGAAGCAAAGCATATCGTAACACCTTTGGGAGCTCATTTAAAATTGACTGCTACAACTCCGTGGGGTAAATTGAGTCCTGACTTGGCTTATCCAGTAGGCATTTTTAGTCGTTTCATGAGTAAACCAATCAAAGAACATTGTCTTGGAGTTAAATGGTTACTAAGATACATCAAAGAATCTATTCAGGCTCGTCTGTATTACAAGAAATGCACATACTTTAAGCTGATGGGTTACTGTGATTCAGGTTTTTCTGCTAATCCAGAAAGAAGAAGATCCATCGCTGGTTTATTCTTCACATTGGTAAGAAATATTATCAGTTGGAAATCTGGTCTGCAATAAGTTGTTGCTTTGTCTGAAGTGGTTAAATAAGCCATATAGCTAAAAGGTCTGCAGAAGGAGTTTGGTTATGACTAGAAGAGTGTGGAAGTCTTTTGTGACTCAAAGAGTGTGATGTCACTCTCTAAGAATAATGTGCATCACGAAAGAACAAATCACACTGATGTGAAGTATCATTTCATTCGAGAAGTCATTGATGAAGGAACCGTGGAAGTGTTGAAGATTTTTATTGAGAAGAAACTAGCAGACATCTTCACCAAGGTCTTGTCTGTGTGAAAGTTTCAAAGATAGTTTAGCTTGCTACAAGTGAAGGTTGAGTAATAAAACTCAGGAACGCCGAGACTATAATCCAGAAAACTAGAATCAAATGTACTACTCTCTCTGAGAAGATCTATATGATACAACTAGAAAGCTATGAGTCAATGTTCAAAGAAAATGAAAGTGTGCCTTCTTAATAAGTCACTCTACGGTCTTAATCAAGCCCCTAGAAAGTGGAATAAAAAAGTTTGATATCTATATGGGAGAGATTGGTTTCATCAGAAGCGAGTATGACAACTGTGATTACACCAAGATTTTGGAAGATGGGTTTGTGTTATATCTACTCATCTACGTGGACGATATGCTAGTAGCAGCAAGAAACAAAGAAACTATATCTCAGCTGAAGCAATAACTTAGTCCACGTGTTGAGATGAAGGTGTGAAGGATCGAGGATAATGGGAATGGAAATCAACAGATACAGAGCATTTGGGGCTCTATGGTTATCTCAAGAAGGATATCTGAATCGGGTTTAAGAAACTTACAACATGGCTAAAGCAAGGAAAGCTGTAACACTTTTGGGAGCTCATCAGAAACTGAATGCTGCAACAGAAGATAAGAAGATCAAAGATGAAGATTTTATGAAGACAATACCACACTCCAACGCTGTGGGAAGTATCATGTATGCCATGATTGGCACACGTCCTGACTTGTCCTATCCAGCAGGCATTGTCAATCTTTTTATGAGTAAACCAATCAAAGAACATATTTTGGAGTTACATGGTTACTAACATATGTCAAAGGATCTATTCAGACTTGTATTTGTTACAAGAAAATCACATACTTCAAGCTGATGTGTTATTGTGATTTAGATTTTGCTGCTGATTCAGACAGAAGAAGATCCATCATGGTTTTAGTCTTCACAATGGGAGGCAATACCATCAGTTGAAAATGTGGTCCGCAATGAGTTATTGCTTTGTCTACACCTGATGCTGATTATATGAATTTGAATAAGGCGGTTAAAGAAGCCATATGGCTAAAGGGTCTTCTGAAGGAGTTTGGCTATGACCAGAAGAGTGTGGAGGTCTTTTGTGAGTCAAATAGTGCGATCTCACTCTCTTAGAATAATGTGCATCACGAAAAAACAAAGCACATTGATGTGAAGTGTCATTTCATTCGGGAAATCATAACAAAAGGAACCATGGAAGTGTTGAATGTTTCTACTAAGAAGAATCTAGTAGACATATTTACCAAGATCTTGGCTGTGTGCAAGTTTCAAGCATCGTTTAACTTGCTACAAGTCAAGGCCGAGTAATAAAATTCAAGAAACTGAGACTGGAAACCAGAAAACTAGAATCGAAGGTAGTACTCTCTCTCTCTCTCTCTCTCTCTCTCTCTCTCTCTCTCTCTTTCTCTCTATTACTTTTGCAGCACATCACAAGAACATTGCAGATTCTTCATCATGTTAACATGTGGAGATTTGTGGAGATGTTAACTTGATGTTCAAGAAATGTATGAATCTCAAAAGCTTATGTGACTGAGGACTTACTGCGGTAGAAGTAAATCAAGACCAAGGTTTTTCTGCTTTATTTAGACCACTTGAAAGACCGTCTCTCTTTTGGCAATACTGTGAGGAGGAGCCAGCTATAAGCGTACAAGGTTTTGTCCGTTTATGGTCAGTAAAGCAAGAGTTCTTGCGCTGAGGAAAAGATCAAACGGGGCACCTCCAACGGCTTGAAACACATCACCATGGTGGCGCATACACACGAGTAACCTAATGCATTTGATCTATAAAAGGATTTATTAAGGTAATGAGAGAGAGTAGGATAATAGAGTGATTAGAGAAGAGATTGTTATTAGCATAAACTTGTATACAATCGTTTTCTCTAGATACATGGAGAGTACATAGTGAGTCTAAGTACTATAAAACAATATTAGGTGTGTCACTTGTATCTTCTTGTTGTAATCACCGATTATAGTGGATTCCGAGCAAGAGTCTCGGCCAAACGTAGCTACCCTAGTTAACAGGAGTAAAGTGGATAAGTTGTTTGTTTGCTCCTTACTTGTTTTCTCTCTTTCAAACCTGCAATCTTTCTCTTCTTCCTCTGTTATCTCTGCATAAAGTTATTGGTCCAAACTCTCAGTTCTTTATCTTGCGTATGTTACGTCTTATATCCAAGGCAAGTCAACAATCTTGGGTTGCAGTAGACTTAACAAGTCATTAATGTCATCTGCTGGAATAGCTTTACAATATTCGCTCCAATGTAAGAATCATGACAATACCAAACATTTAACTCTGACACTTGAGCAAATGCCTATTGACCGGGACTTTTAGAAAATCACGATGAAGTAGCACTATATCGAATCTTATTAGAAGGTTAATCGGATCCTAAAACCAAATTAAAAGTTAGAAGAGATGAAAAATCAAGTCAATCTATCTAGGGTTCTAAATAAAAGGAGAAAACAACATAATGACTGAACGAAATTGATCAGTTTGATGCAACTAATTAGTAAGATATATGATTTACGGTCCAAAGAAACATAGTAAGAGATATAGAGCAATTTAATGATTTGTTTCGAGACTTAGGAAACGCAAGAGGAAAAAGTTAAAAAAGATAAGAAAGAGGTGGAGGTAAAGCGAGGAAGAAGATAGGATTGATAAAAAGGGTGTTTTATTATTTGTGTGTGTTTTTATGCAAAATATAATATTTTCTTTTTATTTTAACTAATAATTCAGTTTATCTAGAGTAAAATTGTGTAACCTTAATCTAAATCATAATTCGTCAACTTCTAGTGTCTAGATCTTATTATACCAAATTTAAATTGAATATGTCCTAATTTATCAATTCTTCTTTTTTAAATGATAATAATAAAAAAATTAAAAGTGCAATAATTATAATTACTCCATAAAATCAAAATTGTTCGTGGAAGTCTTTTTATTAGAGTGGTTTGACTAAAGATTCATTAATTTGCTACACCAGAAAATCCGGGTCTTGAGTCTCATAGGTAATGCGATTAATAAAAAAAACTAATATTTCTCATAGTTTATGCATAGTTATTCAGTGTTAAAAAAAAAAATTCAAAACTGTCCGCAAATCAAAACAGTCTGCAAATCAAAACTGTCCGCAAATCAAAACTGTCTGCGTCTTCTTTTAGGTGATAACTGCCACGTTTTTCATGATTTTACTTGATTGATCATCCAATCTATTAAATGTAATTGGGTCAATGCCTATCCAAGATTCCATGTCTATTGGGATACGAACTGTGGAGTTGGTCCACCTTTACTTGACGGTTTATGTTGAGACGCGTATGCGGCGGTATCTAATACTTTTTCCGAATACTTATTTTGACTTACACTTTCTAATGCAATATTATATTTATTACATATCATATGATTGTTTCAATTATGAAAATTTTCACATCATTGGTTGAATTACATATAATTGTGACAAATAAGAGTATCCACATCGAAGAGTTCTTAAACATGTTCTCTGCGGTATCTAATATTTGCTCAGTTTTGTAATATAATTTGTTTAAGCTAAAATCACAAATATTAATAAAGATATTAAAGCATCATTGTGGTAAGTTTATTTAACAGTGTTTCTAAGTATTTATATATATATATATATATAAGAGAAACTAATTATTTAAATTTAATTTATTGTTTCAAAATTTGTAGTATAAACACGAGTAGAACATCTTTTACAAAGATATGATAATTTATATTTAATTTTAAGGTGATTCTATATTTTATATTGCATGTTAGTTATATGTACGATTATGTTAGTGATTTTCTAAAACATTTTAATGAAATCTTAAGATAGATGTAAAAGTAATTTTTCTACGTGTCGCGCTCACGTTAAGTTTCGTGATAGTTGATTACATTGATACCCTTAATAAATTAAAAATATCATTTCTAATTGTCATTTATAACAATTATTTATGTTTCTTTTTCTTAACAAAGTTATGATTAACTTTTTAATTTAATTCTCCTTTTTACTAAAGCGCATAAATAATATAAAGAAATATTTATAAAATAGGAACATAGATTTTATTTAAAAATGAATTTTAGTATTATTAATATTTATGTTTTCTAAAACAAAAAATATCTACTAATTTTAAATATATTATTTTCAAAAGTTATTATATCTTATGGTTATTTAGAAATCAAATAAATATTTACTAATTAAGGCATAGATTATAGTTCCTATTATCAATATTTCTAGTTAAATGATTAGAATTTTTATAACAGAAAATTTCAACACTTAAAATTTTTAGTTTTTATCGATAACAATATATATAAAATTACATATGATTTAAAGATATATATTTATCATCCTAAGATAAACTTAAATAAAATCTAATTAACAAAATGTTCATATTTTTATCTAATTGTGACCAAAAAGTTATGATCATTCCAAGAAAATTGATACAATCTAATATACTAAATTATGAATAGTCAACATTCTTAATATGAACAATCAAATCAACCAATAATTATGATTTATTGTGGGGAAAGTTTCAAGTTTATCACGTTATTGGTCTCATTATTCATCTTTCACTAAAGAGATATTTTCACAAATATTTTTTTAAGAGACAAAAGACTCTTCGATTAATTAAAATCTTAAATTTCACATTCCAAAACCCTATCCTACCCCACCCCTCAACTCTAAACTCTAAGTGTTAAATTAATTAACTATATGGTTATTAGTGTCTTTTTCTCTTAAAATTAGGGTAAAAGTGATTAAGGTAAACATGAAAAGTGGTAGTAGGAATGTGATATTTTTAACAATTTCCCTTTATTGTGCATTAATTTTAAAATATTACAAGTTATGTTGAATAATGAAACTCTAATAAAATATTTGCGTTTCCTATTTTTTCTAAAATAATATATACCAATTTTTACAAATTTAATAAGTTGCATTGAACTATATTAAATTTAAGAAAATAATAATCTAATTTTAACATGATAAAAAAAATTATTTAAAATAATAGATGTAATGCAACATATGGAAAAAAATCAATATTTGAAATAATAAAAATAGTATATTTGAAATCGCATAATAAAAATTTATGTTATTTATTAAATATTCTAATTTTATTGAAAACTAATTACTTTATATATAAAATATTCAAATTTACTATACATTTGGATTGAATGACATTTAGTCATGGAGAATTTTCAAGATATACCACATTATTGGTACCATTATTCATTTTTACCTTCATTAAAGAGAAATCTTCACAAATACATTTTTTTAAGAGATAAAAGACTCTTAGATTAATTAAAATCATAAATCTCACATTCCAAAATCCTACCCCACCCTCAACTCTAAACCCTAAATCTTAGATTAATTAACCATAAGGTTATAAGTGTATTTTTCCCGCTTAAAAATAAGGGTAAAAGTGATTAAGGTAAACAAAAAAATGGTAATAAGAATGTAATATTTTTGAAAATTTCCTTTTAGTCATTGTATTTATATATTTTAAATAGAAATTCTAAATTTAGTACTAAACAATTAATATAATTAAGTGTATTAAATTTTTTAGTTTAGATAAATTATATTGTAGTTTTTAACGATGTAAAATGTTAAATGTTTTTATATATTATTTTCAAATATTCATGTGTATATCAATTATAAAAAAATATTTCATATTTATTACAACTTTTATAAATATTTAAATTATTAAAAAGATAAAATAATGTAATATCTATATGTACTCTATTTAATATCGAAATTATATTCTTCCTAAAATGTTGAAAATATTATATATATACCAGATTTATAATTTTTATTTTTATAAAATTGTGTTAAAATTTGTTCAGATTTTAAAATTATTGTATTCAGTTGACAAAAAGTATTTTGTGTCAAAAAGTAACATTGATTATAAAATTATTTATGAAGTATTTGATTTCGTGTTAAAATATTTGGTTTTTTCTTTTTAGTTTGTTAATTTTAAAATATTAAATATGTTAGTATAACTATAGTTTATTTATTTTAATTGTTAAAATGCCTTGAAAACTTTTAAAATTGACAATTCGTTTTGGTTAAAAACTTACTCATGATTAAATTCATATTTACTAACTATTGTTAAAATATTGATTTAATTGTTAAGAAAATAATTATAGAAAACAAATACTTATAACCCTAAGGTTAATTAATCTAAGACTTAGAGTTTAGAGTTGAGGGGTGTGGTAGCGTTTTGAAATGTGAAATATAGAATTTTAATTAATCTAAGAGTCTTTTGCCTCTTTGAAAAAAGTATTTGTGAAAATATCTATTTAATGAATTTAAAGATGAATAATGATACTAATAATGTGATAAACATAAAAATTCTTCAATATTTATGTACTATTTAATATTTATTAAAATATTTACTATAAATGCTAAAATTAAAATTAGGGAAATTTTATAATTAAATTTTTTTTGCTGTGTGTCGATTTTTCCTTCACCTATTTGTTAATGTGACACTCCTATAAATAAGAAAAATCATTCTTTATATATAAAGAAATACATAAATAACTAGGTTGGAGTTAATGTTTAAAGTAAATAATGCTCAAAACTAGGCCTTGGTATTCGGGTCCTCTGGTCGGGTTAGGGTCGGGTCTTTTCACGTTTGGGTTTTTTGGTTCTTAGATATCTAGATCCAATAGGATAATTAGAATTTGTTGGTTCGGGTTCGGTTCGGATTCGGGTCGGTTCGAGTTTTAGATAATTGGACCCAATAGGGTAATTTAAAAATTTTTGTTTGGATTCGGTTCGTATCCGGGTTAGGTTCCGTTCGAGTCCTGCCCAAAAATTATCCAAAGACACACTAAAAAGAATCTGAAAATATTTAAAATTTCCATAATATCCAAAAGTGTACCCAAAATATGATCCGAAGGCATGAAAAATACCCAAAATTTATTCGATTACTTGAACTATATTTTTAAAAATCTAAATTTTTACATGAAACCCAAAACTATACCAAAAATCCAAACCCGGAACTTTAAAAAATATCTTTAATACGAAAAATACTAAATCATCTATATATATTTTATATATATTAAAAAATTTGGGTATTTCGGGTACTTTATCGGATCTCGAGTTCAGGCCAAGTCGGGTCCAAGACCTACGGATCCTCCACAACAAGACCCAGTAAAATAAAATAATATTATCCGTATCCCACCAAACAAGTTTTTCGAATCAGTTCCGGTTCGAGTTTTTGGTTTCGGGTAAATGCCCAAGCCTACTCAAAACAAGAATGTTTCTTTAAACAATTTATTACGGATTATCTTAAAGAGTTAAAGGTGGTCTTACTTTTTGGCAATCTAAAAGACACTCTCAAAAAATACTTTTATGTATAAAAAGAAATACAGTGTAACGTGAACGTTTGTTATATCAATCAAGTAGTAGTAGCAGGCCGGCAGCGAAATTAATCCTAACGTGTTGTGTTAATCTCATCGTCCGATTAGTTTGAAAAAAAGAGTCTATAATTACGGTTTACGGGTACGCAAAAAACAATTAGTGTTTGGTGCAGCCTTCACCTAATCATGACTTTTGATTCTCAATTTTATTACAACTTGTCCATGGCATTACCATATATGTACCAGTTTGAATCTTATCTTTAGACGCGTTACCTTTTTCAATAAACTGACGTATGCATTTAATTAAAGATAATTTATCATCCCAACTGTATTCTTTTAAGACTCTTCACATCTATTCACATATGGAGTTGTCCCTATTGGGACGGTTTCCCAACCTAATTCGTAGTATTTTGATTTTTTTTTTCCTTTTATATATCCATTTATTTATAAATAACTACATATATGGAAATATATTATCTATTCTAACAAGTAAACTCTTTCAACAAAGTCAAATTCTTGTCTGATTGATTAAGAGAATGAGATCTGTATCCAAGTTATTTATGTGGATTAAGAGAATGAGATCTGTATCCAAGTTATTTATTTGGATTAAGAGAATGAGATCTGTATCCGAGTTATTTATTTGGATTAAGAGAATGAGATCTGTATCCAAGTTATTTATTTGGATATCTATATGAAATCATTAAAAATTATCCATCTAAAAACTGTCAATATTATCATTATATTTCATGAAAAAGAAACCGTTCTTAAGTCTTGATCTCAATTCAAATCAGTTGAAATTAAACGTTTTCGGGTTCATTAAATGTTTCTTGTCATTACCTATCTTTTTGTTAACTTTCCTAGCATGCTCTACCACATATTTAGTGTTTTTTTCCTTCATAAATAGTGAAATTTCCTCATCCTTGGCTCATAATTTCCTACATGCTCAAATCAGTGTTTCAGAAATTCCAGTTCAAAATAGCACTTCATACTAAAAGTAGTTGAAACTCTTCAGAGCTCAAGAAAAAACAGTCATCTTCTATTAACATTAGGCTACTAACACTTTAATCATATTTTGATGAATTTCGTTATTTTCAGAGAATCGTTTAAACATTTGGACAATTTTCTTAGTTGCGTTTCATTTGCGGTAGGTTGGTAAATGCTCTCATTTACCTATTTCACCCATAGTCAGCCCCCCCCCCCCTTTCAAAGTTAAAAAGAAGTCCACGAATGGTGTCAGTGCCATGCTTAAATAATTAGATTCATAGGAGATTAAGGCAAACTTAAAAACTAAGACCTTTCAATATAGTTTATCTATATATAATAGCAAACATATAATAGCAAAATATTTTTTTTTTGCTGACATCATCATTTTTATATCAATATAAAATTTAAATATAATGGTGAAGATTGTTCCTAATCTCTAATCTAAGTATTACAATTTTATTCATGATCTTGAGTATGACGTCATTTTACTTAAATAAAAGAGGTGTTTATTCGTTAAGTACTACAGTATCATTAAACCCTTTCATTAAATCTTTTCATAAATGGAAAGTTGTATATTTTTAGAAATCTAACCATTAGACTCTTTCATAATAAAAACTTTTAAAAAATTAATTTATTTGACAAAAATAGATATTCATTATGTGAAGAGTTGCATCTTTTCACAAGCTTAACCATTAAAACTTTTCATAATAAAAAGTTGCATTCTCAAAATATTTACCCATGAACTTTTTCATAATAGGTTAACAAATTTATATCCTTCTTCTCACTGTTGTTCTTTTAATTTATTGTTTATGTGGACTTACTTACAATAAAAATATATCGTCTTTCTCAAAAGTCAGTGGTTTTATCTGTTATCTTAACCCATCCGGAATTTCATGGTTTTTTGTCTATTGGATCTCGATCAAAACCAATGCAAACATGTTTTCATATAAACGTTAGATGTCAATAATTTTTATAGAAAAAAATAAATCTAACATGGAGTTTTTTTCTAATCTCTAATCTAATTGCTACAATTTCATCTAGGATCATGAATATAATGTCATAGTTTCACTTAAGCAAAAGAGGTGTTCATCAGGGTTGTATCGTTTCACAAACTGAACGCTGTAACCTTTTCATTGAATTTTCTCATAATAGAAAAGTTGTATATTTTCAAAAGCTTAACTGTTGAACCTGAACCTTTTCATAGTACTTTCTTTTGAACTATGATTGTTCTATTTGTGCGAGAGATAACATCAAAGTTTGGAAAGCTGGAAATGTTTGAGAGAGTAGACTTTCGAAGATAGAAAAACAATATGAAACAAAGAAGAAATTAAAAGAGAGTATGATGATTATATATATATATATATATATATATATATATATATATATCATGAGTAAATTCTCAAAGTTATGTTAGTTTCATTTTAATAATATATTTAATGATAATTTAATACATCACCATCGAAATCATCACCCAAGATGTGCAAAAGGGTCGTCAACCAAGGGGTATGAACGAATCATCACCCAAGCAGTGCGAAAGATTCGTCAACCAAGAGGTGCGAACGGGTCGTGACCGAAGAGGTGCAAACGTGTCATGATCGAAGAGGTGCAAACGTGTCGTGACCGGATAGGTGCGAATGTGTCATGGCTAAAGAAGTGAGAATGTGTCATAGGTGCGCACGGGTCATGACCGAAGAGGTTTGAACGGGCCGTGGTCGAAAAGGCGGGAATGAGTCGTAACATTAATTAACATTAGAAAGAGTTTATCATCAAAGAGAAATTATTGAAATTGGTTCAAGAACTGGATGAAATTACAAATCTTGTATTTATTGTTTTATAATACTTTAGAAAATGGGTAGGAAACTTATTTTCAAAACAGTTACAAGACCAAACATTGTTGGCATCTTAAGATAGCTGAAGTCGATGAAAGTTTATTTTAACTTAGATAACTGACAAATTAATCATACACTATCATATTAATATATATATATATATATAAGTTTCAAATTACTGTCAAAGATGGCTTAGATACAACATTATTAACCATATTCAACAAAGACATGACTAAGATAATGGGTAAGTCTGCAACTGGTTTGAGTAAATTTCACATAAGTATATTACTTATTCTTATTAATAAACTATAGTGTATAAACAAAGACTATATATTTATAAATTCCTAATGCAGGAACAATCAAACGATGACTTAAGTGATAACAAAATTATCTCTTTCTTATCAGAAAAAACTTATTTTTAAAGTTTTAAATTTAAGCTGAAAGTCACATCTTTTCATTATAAATCAACTTCAACTTGATCCACAATTGCATGAATCACAAGCAATCCAATTCCTATTGAAGATGTACAATACATTTGAAATACTTTATGCGTTCAAATAATAGTTGTTGTACTTAATTTTTGTATCTAACTATAAAAGACAATAAAATATTATAAAATGTTACAAAAGTAACATTAAATTTCGAGAGCCTATAATATATAGAAATGATGACGAATCTATAGAAAGCGCAGTAATTAATTCGTCTAAAGAAAATCAAACAAAAAAGAGATCAACAAAGACAATAAAAGATTTAAAACAAAAGAAAAACGACAACCAAAAACAATTAAAGAAGCAAATTAAGAGATATAACGGCTACAGCCATAAAAGACGAAAATAAATTAAGATGATTATGTTACATAATATTACAAAACTATTCCACAATTATTTATTTTGCATACACAAAACATAACATTTTCACGTTTTCACATGCACTGTTTATAAGCTATCCAATTATTATATATGTATTCTATTGGAAAATTTATTTTCTCCTACAAAATAATTACATTATTAACTTTAAATTTAAAATGATTCGAACAATTAATAAAAATTAAATAAACTAAAAAAACTAAAAAGAGTAAATATATGTTCTTTTGTGGAGTATGATTGTTTCCTAATGTATATAATATAGAAACGAGTGAATGACAAAGTAGAAGCAAAAATTTAGCAAAAAAAAAGACATAGAAAAAAATTGAGCAAAAGAAGAAAACTGAGACACAATGAGCATTGATCGTGTATAACGAAGTATGTATGCTAAACCAGATGTTGGTAATATGAGGCCCTAAAAACTTATACTCCATGTGCTTCATTTTGAAGGAAAAAATTTGTTTCAAAATGTAGGTGGTTTTCACATATCTAAGTAACTTTTACATTTATTAGATATATTGTGACAAATCAAATAATGTTAGCTTTTTATAACTGATTAAATTTATTAATTAAATGCTACTATTAAAAATTTAACAGCTTTCTTAATGTTAGTGCTTTTATTCTAAACTACTTGCATTGTGAAAGAGAGGGAGTATATTTGAAGCACATGTGATAAAAGCTGTTTTTGTAACATGGTATGCACACCCATGAATGGCTGAATGGTATACACTACTCTCGGATTCTCGATCTATCAACCATGTATACATGGTTAAAATATTATTAATACTTTTAGATTTGTACTATTTTGTTACTCAAAAACTCAAGCTGCTTATCTAGATGTGCTATGGTGTTACTATTTTTTTGTACTTTATCTAATTAAGAGTACTTCTATTCGGTATATCATTAACGGAGATATTCTAATAATGCAGCATGGACAGTCCCCTCTTGAGTTTCTATTATTAACTACTTGTTATAAATAAGAAGAGAAGAGAAAGAATTGACGTGTTTTATTCAATTGATAATGAACCATATATATAAGTATACAATAGTTTAGAGATTAAAGAGTACTTGTAAGACAAGTAAACCTTGATTGACAAGTAAACCTTGATAGACAAGTAAATATAGAACTTTCTATAATAGACATCACATAATATTAGCATTTCCCCTTGATATCTATTATACCATGATTCTTTAGGAACGTCTTAAATGCTGCCTCATTAAAAACTTTACCAAGAAAACCTAATGGGAAAAACTATGGTTAAGGAAAAAACCACGGTTAAGAGAAAAAAAAGTGAAACGAGCAATAACTTCCTCTCATGTGTACATAGGTCGAGACTTTAAGACAACAATTCTGATAAGATGAATTAGCTTCTTGAAAGTAGCAGTGGGTAGCGTCATGGTGAATAAACCAACCAAATTTTGACTTGAACAAACTTATAGAATTTGAACATCGCCATTCTTCTGTAGTGCATAGGTCTTCCTATGATTTGACCATTTTCTTTGATTTTTTGTCTTAAAAACTTTAGAACGTTGTAGACTTTTATCATTGTAATTCTTATATTCTTTTTTGAGTTCTTATCATTTGTGTGTTTTTTTGTTGACATTTTAAAACCTTGTAGTAGAACATTCCACTGGGATAAAAACCATGATAAATAAAAATAGGAAAACCACACACTATCATATTTCTTCCACTGGAATCAGTATTTTGAGGATATGCATTCCAATCCAGTAAATCTCTTGTAATATTGAGTATAGCAGAATAAACTCTTCTGATTTATGTTATAATATATAAGGTCTTTAAACTTTAGGTCCAAAATTATCTTTGACATAGATAATAATTCTTGGTCTATTTGGACTTCAAATCAAATCTCTATACGTACAATCGTCTATAAATTCTTCTTATACATATAAGTTATTCATGCTCTTAAAATTACTATTATGAGTTTTCTTGTAATATAAAATCATATCTTTCAATCATGAAAAGGTTAATATCTTTGCTCAAATTAAATTTATGTCACTTCAATACCAAACATATATAAGAATTTTGATATATCCCATGAAAACAAATTTGTTTTAATTCGACCGAGTAGCTGGAATTCTCAGGAACATGATTTTGATATCATCAATCCTTTATGGATTTCATCATTTAGAGATTATCATTTTCAGTGGGTCATATCATTCAAGTTTTTCCTTTATTACCAAACTGATAAGGAACTTAAATGTAGTTGCATCTACCCAATGCGACTATCTTTCTTCACTCTCAGTTTCATATTGGTCTTTTTGGTGCAATGGTTCATTTATATCCCACTGGTTTTACACCTTTTAGTGTATGTAAAATTGGTCCACATATTTGTCTCTTTCGCATGATTTTAAATCTTTGTCTATTTCTTTTTTTTATTTGGTAAATTATTTTTTTTGTACACTTTTCAACAGTCTTTGCTTCATGATCATCTTTTCATTTATCATATAAACATCTATTTTGAATTCAAACTTATCATCGACGCCAATTTTCTTATCAGTTTGATTTTATTTCATACATGACATAACTTACTAAGATTTCTTCAATTGTCTCAGGTACCTAAATTTATTTTAGTCAAATTTAACGTCTCTTTTCGAGATCATGCTAAAACTTTATTTACTTTTGACTATTAATAATTTATGCTTCTTTTCATTTACAAGGATTTTTATCATTGGAACCAATATGTCTACCACGCTTCAGGCATGACTCGGACTCATTAGAAGTTTGACATTTTCCTTTCAGGGCATCAATTCTTATTAAAACATTTACAACTAATATTAGTGACTTGATCACTTTATTTATTTGGGCCAGTAAATTTTTGCCATTGCTTTACCAAGCTTTATAATTGAATTATCTTTTGCACTACTAATTCACATTGTCCTTAGTTCGAGGATCAATGAGAATTTATTTCAACTATTTCTTTTCCAGCAGTTTATTTTCTCTCCCTTATGTTGGGAAGACTAATTCAATTTGGTCTGCAAATTAAACCTTACTTATATCCTTCGTGGATTTATCTAGATTTTTATCTATCAATGGCGATTCATATCCAACATATATTTCTAACTTCATTTGAAAATTCATTTTAAATACAATTGTGGTGGAGAAACTAAATATATATTGCACATCCAAAACTTTTGTATGGGAAGTATTTGGTTACTAAACTAGAATCAATGATGGGATAACTATTTATAACTTATTGGGTTGATGAAAATTATGTTGCTCAAGATTTTAAATAGTTATTCCAATGAACATGCAATACTTATCGGAACTTAGACATGAATTCACCAAGATTATAAGAACCATATTAGGTAATCAGTACACCAACATCTCTTTTATTTATGCCAATAACTTTCTTTTGTTGATGAAAATTGTATTACTATTTTATCTTGTGAGCAATCAGCATATGTCAAGTCAATCAGAAGAATTTTATGGTTCTTTAATGACTATTCCCATAAATGTTAAAAATATCTTTTCGGGTTACTACTGAACCAAAATGGTCTAACGAGTTCATGTCAAATATTTTCTAAGCTTCTAATTTACATATATATTTATTTCCGTTACACTAGTCTTTGAGTAGTAAAATCTATAAGAAGATGTATGTTAAATTTTTCAAAATATGTTTACTGGCTTGAGAAATATATTTGATTTGAAATGTATTTAGCATTTATTCTGCTTATGGTCTCAACATAAACTATCTCAAAATACCATATATATACCTTATGGAAGATTAATCAAACCAATTTGAGTGTAAACATAATCTTCTAGATGTTTCACTTATTATAAAATGTGAGATCCTTTAATTCTTCCTCTGAGGATGATAACACTATTTTTTATAAATTTCGGTTGAATCTTATTTTGGAATCAAGAACAAATCCTATTTGAATCATGTATTCTTTCTAGATCATTTTTACTTTAAAAACTGATGATTTCTATAAGAATAATACTTGGGTTCATCACTAATATAATAGCCAATGAAAACTGGCAAAGTCATATTATATTTGAAATAAGGAAAAGGTAAAAACAAATAAAATTAGTAGTAAAACCTTAGCCTGTAGATCCTAAACACCAAACCCTAAACCCTAGGATAAACATTGAACCTTCGGGTAAACTCTAAGACCCTTGGATAGATCCTAAACCATTGGGTAAATCCTAAACCCTAGGCAATACCTATTAGGGTTTACCCTAGGATTTAAGATTTACACAAAGGTTTAGGGTTTACCCAAGGGTTTAGGGTCAACCCAAGAGTTTAAGGTTTACCCAAGGGTTTAGGGTTTATCCAAGAGTTTAGAGTTTAGTGTTTAAAGTTTAGATTTTAGTGTTTACGATTTAGAGTTTAGGATTTTACTGATAGCATTAATAATGTTGAAAAAAAAATTCTTTTCGTTTTGCAATTACTACTATTATTTATTTGTTTTTATCCACTTTTTCGAAAACATATATGACTTGCCAAATTTTTATTTGCTATTATGTTAGTAGTTCACCCTAGGAGTAAACCCAAGAATAACTCCCTTTATATTATATTAAAATTTTAAATTACTTTATTATGTGCATCAATACTTATGTACCCTGCTAGAATATGCATATATATTATCTTTTTGTTTTTGGAAACTCTGTTTTTATTTCATTGATCCAATATGAACGTACAATAGCCTAGTAGCAAGGCCAGTTATCCTAGCATCTTTTGCTAATCTATCAATTACATTAATTAGGTTTCGAGGAACATGGTAGAAGCTGTATAAGCTTTTACTAGCAACGACTTCGATGTCATGGATTGTGGATGTTGTCTCTAATATTTCTTTATCTCAACTCTGTTTCTTCCTAGCAACACAATCCAGTTGTTTTATTAACTTTTGGCAGTCCCCAATAAAAGCCACATTCTTATATGATAGTCTATGTAGTTGATGGACAGCCTCCCACATCGCTACTTCCTCTCCTACAAAAGGTGTATTAGTAGCAACCATTGCAGAGCTTCCTTGAAGTCTTATAGTGCCTTCTTTTCTGAACAAGGACCACCCAATTCCAATCTTGTCAGATGGTGACTTCCATGAGGCGTCTACAATGCAGTAAAGTTGTGTTTCGTGTGGCAAGATATCATGTATAGATAATGGTGTTGACTTAGAGTCACTCCTCATTGTAGGTTTATCTTGCATCTTGGTCTCTAGCCATATCTTCATGTCCATTGATACCGCATGAATAACTCGGATAATATGTTCTCTTTGATTCTGAAATACTAATTTGTTGCGCATCTTCCATATCTTCCAGCCTAATATCAATGAGAATGTGGTTTTTTCTTCTTTGTTAGGCTTATTGACGATATAAGAGAATAGATCAAACACAGTGCTACCACGGTTCAGTTGGCAACTAAGATCACTAAACACCAATGACCAAGTTTCCCAGGCAACTCGGCAGTGAAGTATCATATGATCTATGGTTTCAATCTCTTCTCCACACACCTGACAATAGTTGTTGACTTTTCATCCTCTCTTTTGTATATTTTCTGCGACAAGAAGTCCATTATGTAAATTTTTCCACTAGGAAATCTTAATTTTAGGTTGTACGTTAATTCTCCATATTCTATTGAGTATGTAATTTCGAAGTTAAGATTGAAGATTACTTGGAATCTGGTTTTGGTGTTGTTCCATATCTATTATCCTCTGTGGGTGGTAGCTTGTTTTGACCGTGTATGTTCTCCATGAGCCAAATATCCATCTTTTTACATCCTGACCATTTTTCATACTTGGTTGTATGCTTAGTATTCTTGAGATGTCTTCTGGACAAACCAGTCTTTGTAATTTCACAATATCCCAAGTGTTAGCACCTGTAATGAAAAGGTCTTTGACTTTTTGTTCAGTATATAAGACAAATCTTGGACTTCTTGGAGAAGAATTAGTCTCCCCTGGAAGCCAGTTATCCTTCCGAACTCCTATACTTTCCCCACTTCCAACAATCCATTTTAAACCTCGTCTAATCAGCGCCTGAGTTTGAATAATGCTCCTCCAAGCATAACTTGAGGTTTGATAACTTTTGGCTTCTAAGAAGCTGGTTTTCTTGAAGTATTTTGCTTTGAATACTCTGGTCATTAGAGAACTAGAGTTACTGATCATCCTCCAAGCTTGTTTAGCAAGAAGTGCCTTGTTGAATGCAAGCATGTACCTGAACCCTAATCCTCCTTCTTGTTTTGATAAGGTTAGCTTATCCCAAGCAATCCAAGGTATTGATTTCTTATCTAGGTTGGCTGACCACCAGAGTCTTCTGATCGCAGATGTATTGTCCTGCAACATGGTTGGATATTCTGTTTTAGCAACCTAGATAGTCCCTCTGTACAGAGGTGAGATAGGTTTACCTTGTCTAATCCCTCTATGATGTCTAATGGTTCTAGATTGAGCTCCGTTGATCAATATTGTATAGGAGACCGTTGTTATACACATCATGACCCAGTCTCTCCATTTCTTGCAGAAGCCCATTTTTCCATTACTGCATCATCAAAACTCCACTCAACCTTATCAAACGCTTTAACAATATCAAGTTTAAGAGCCACAATTTTTTTCTTTAAGTTTTTGGTGTTAAGGGAGTGCATTAGTTTGTGAACAATAAGCACATTATCGGTTATAACCCTCCCAGGAATGAAAGCCGATTGGTTTTCAGTGATGATATCATTCAACCACGGTTTAAGGCGTTCAGCTAAGACTTTTGAGATAATTTTATATGCCACATTAGCTAAACTTATAGGTCTGTAGTTTTTTTATAGTGGAGGGGTTCTATATCTTACGGATTAAGCAAATGTGGGTTTGGTTCAGTTTAGGATATAGGTATTTATGCTCAAAGAATTGATTAGAAAAAGCAATAACATCTGATTTGATGGCTTCCCAATGTTAACGATACAACACTGTAGACATCCCATCTGGACCAAGCGATTTGTCTAGATTCATTGCAAAGACTGCGTCCTTGATTTCCTTTTCTGTAACTGGCTTAGTGATCTTGGCATTCATCTCTTCTGTTACAAAATATGGAATTCCATTCATTAGATGAGGGCTAAGAATAGTTTTAGCACTAGATTATAAGTTATTAAAATAAATCTAAGCATGCTCAAATATATCCTTAGCTTTTGTGACAACCCTCCCTTTTTCATCTTGAATGAATGAAATCATGTTATGACTGCGCCTCTGCTTTGTTTTGGCGTGGAAGAATTTAGTGTTTCTATCCCCAGGTTATAGCCAAAGGAATCGGCTTTTAATTCTCAAATATTCTTCTTCCAATCTATATTGCATTTGAAGCTGAGATTTGAGGCTGCCAAGATAAGCATAATCAATAGATGGAGAATCATAAATTTTTTGAATATCATACTTGAGTTGAGAAATAATCTTCCCCGAGTTCATATTTTGCTTGCTTCGCCAATAGGATAGAGCATTGCGGCATTTCCTGATGATTGAGAAAATATCTCCCTCCCTCAGTTTTGTACATTCTTGATTCCAAACCTGTTCTATCACTTATTTCACCTCAAGGAATAACCTCCATCTTGCTTCATATCTGAACGTTCTTGGTTTTTTCCAATTATAGCTCATAGTATCTAATAGCAGAGGTTTGTAGTCTGATCCTTGATGCAATAATGATACCAACCGATGATATCTCCATATTAAATTTCAGGAATGGTGACGTGGTCATAAAACCAGTAGCTGAAGGAGAGTCTCACCAAACTGCCCATACCGACCAGTTTAGAGGTTCCAGCGACATATGCTCAGTAAAAGAAGAATATCTTAAGAACCAGAAGGGCCTTCCATGTGAAACCAATTTTCATGGATCATACACTCATCAAGGAAGCACTGAGTCTTGGAATTATGAGAAAAGGTTCACGGGCCAAGAAGTCATGGCTTTTACAAATTGGAGGTTTCCAACCCCATCTAGCTGCGAGTACATGCATTTACAAGCGGATTCCAGCCCAAACAAAGCACGGCCTGACACAAAACCAATCATATTATTCAAGATGGATCTCCTAGCTTTAAAAAAAGCTCAATATGAGAAGAAATGGTCAAGGGAAATTAAAGTTATGCTTAACTTTCCAGAACCGGACAAACCAGCTCTCGACTTACCTTATTTGGAAGATATCACATTCAAGGCACGCCATAACTCTCTATTGCTGGATGATTTTGGTTTATAGATTCTACAAGTGACTAATTTGGTTCCAAAAAATCTCACTTACCTCCCCAAGCTTTCTAGATACAAGGAACCTCATAGTTTTCCTAACTTTGCTAAGATCAAGCAATAATGGCCATATCAATCAAACTATTGATTGAGTTATCATTTATTCTGAATTTTATTCTCATTTATGTTGATTTATTTGTATTTGACCAGCCTTGGTCGAGATTATATAAGCTCCTTCATTTGCTTCTTTGCAACCAGACTTGAAAGAATGAATAAAAATGAAACCTTTGTTTCTCTTGAAGTTTTCTTATAAACTTTGTTTCTCTCTTGTTCTTCTCGAGACCAGTACCTCCAAGAATCTGAGTGTTTTGTGTTGTATCACGAGCCCATCCATCTCTCGTGTGGTGTACTTCAATCCACGTTCATCATCAACTCGATCCATCCAGCCGGTTTTAAGGTCAATTAGATCGAACTTTTAAACCTCCCTCTTTTTGTTTTGATATTCTTAAGGATCATAAGCCTTTGATAGCTTAGGCTTGTATAATTTTTGGTATCAGAGCTAAAATATACTATCATCTATCCTTTTGTTTTTCTTTTCAATATATTCTCAGAAAAAAAACCAGAAAAAAAAAATTTCTTGCATCTTTCCTTACTTTCTGTTTTGTTTTTTGGCTAAGTTTCTTATCATAAAAAAAAAGAGTTCCCAGATTCCGTGTGTGTGTATTCTGATATTCCATTGAGATCAATCTCTGGAATGTACCCATCTCAGTAGTAGCACATGACGAGCCATCCATGGAGTCAGTTGAAGCTAAAGGAATATTATTTTGGAGGAACATCAGATCCTGATGAGTACTTTGTATGGGGTACAAGATGAATGAGTTCTTCATTTCTTGTGGCCGTCCAGAATTTGAGAAGGGGTTCATTGCAGCTGATCAACTCATCAACCAAGCTCAAGACTGGTGGAGCCATTATATTTCTGGCCATTCATGACAACCATCTTGGGATGAGATGAAAAATCTCTTGAGGAAACAATACATCCCTCGTGATCAGTATCATGAAATCCGGAGGCAGTTTCGTATGCTTGTCCAAGATGATAAAACGGTCATGGATTATCACATTCAATTCAAGTATCTTCGCATTCGGCTCAATCCAGGAGTAAGCAATGAAGATGTCATGGAACAGTTTGTTTATGGGCTGAGAGAAGAGATACGTGTGCACATACAAAGATACACATGCTGTGATTTAGAGGAGCTATTTCAACGAGCAGTGCAAATTGAGCTTGACACCAAAGAACCTGAACCGCCTGATCCAGCAGACGAGTCTCCATTGCCAATCATTCCAACTGAAAAAGAAGAGCCAACAGAAGAGGTCCAACAACATTCAAATGACACCACTATGTCGCAGGAACAAGTTTTGAAGACAAAACTTTTTGAAGAAAGAGGGAAGGATGCAATAATAATACCAACCGATGATATCTCCATATTAAATTTCAGGAATGGTGACGTGGTCATAAAACCAGTAGCTGAAGGAGAGTCTCACCAAACTGTCCATACCGACCAGTTTAGAGGTTCCAGCGACATATGCTCAGTAAAAGAAGTATATATTAAGAACCAGAAGGGATTTCCATGTGAAACCAATTTTCATGGATCATACACTCATCAAAGAAGCACTGAGTCTTGGAATTATGAGAAAAGGTTCACGGGCCAAGAAGTTATGGCTTTTACAAACTGGAGGTTTCCAACCCCATGTAGCTGCGAGTACATGCATTAACAAGCGGATTCCATCCCAAACAAAGCACGGCCTGACCCAAAACCAATCATAGTATTCAAGATGGATCTCCTAGCTTTAAAACAAGCTCAATATGAGGAGAAATGGTCAAGGGAATTTAAAGTTATGCTTAACTTTCCAGAATCGAACAAACCAGCTCTCGACTTACCTTATTTGGAAGATATCAAATTCAAGGCACGCCATAACTCTCTATTGCTAGATGATTTCGGGTTAGAGATTCTACAAGTGACTAATGTGGTTCCAAAAATCTCACTTACCTCCCCAAGCTGTCTAGATACAAGGAACCTCATAGTTTTCCTAACTTGGCTAAGATCAAGCAATAATGGCCATATCAATCAAACCATTGATTGAGTTATCATTTATTCTGAATTTTATTCTCATTTATGTTGATTTATTTGTATTTGACCAGCCTTGGTCGAAATTATATAATCTCCTTCATTTGCTTCTTTGTAACCAGACTTGAAAGAATGAATAAAAATGAAACCTTTGTTTCTCTTGAAGTTTTCTTATAAACTTTGTTTCTCTCTTGTTCTTGTCGAGACCAATGCCTCCAAGAATCTGAGTGTTTTGTGTTGTATCACAAGCCCATCCATCTCTCGTGTGGTGCACTTCAATCCACGTTCATCATCAACTCGATCCATCCAGCCGGTTTTAAGGTCGATTAGATCGAACTTTTGAACCTCCCTCTTTTTGTTTTGATATTATTAAGGATCATAAGCCTTTGATAGCTTAGGCTTGTATCAATCCTATCCAAGGAAGAAGAGTAACAGTAGGTATTGGAAATTTGTCTAGCCAATCACAGTTTGTTAGCGCTTTATCAATTCTAGTCATTACCGAGAACTTAGATCTTCTACCAACCCAAGTAAACTTCCCTCCAATAGTTTTAATGTCATGAACCCCTAACACCGTAAGCATTTGATTAAATAATGTAAAAGATGCTACTGACCTAGTGATTCCTCCGTGCTTCTCTTTTCTTTATTTGATGTCATTAAAGTCTCCTATTAACACCCTTGGCTTGTTATGGAGGAAACCTGCATATTCAGAGCTTATCATATTATACCATTGATCTTTACGCAATTTACTAACTCGATTACCATAGATATAAGACAGCCAAAATATATTATCATCGCCTTCAACAGTCATGTGAGTGCAGTACAACTTAGGGTTATCCAAAAATAATAACTTAACCCTATCATCCCAAAAGAAGGCTACTCCTCCGTTACTACCACAAGGTGAGACAACAAAAGAGTTCTTATATCCAAGATCTGTAGGTAAATTATTAACAAAATTATCTACATTTTTTTTGTTTCCATGAGAAGCATATTTTCACGCCTAAAGAAATTTTTAATATCCTTTAGGCGTGGAATTGTCAAGAAGCTTCTCAAGCCTTGACAATTCCAATGAAGTATCCTCATGGCTGCTGGGGCAGTTTTAGGAGAACCGCCAAACCTTGATCTGGATGTTCTGGCTCAAGCCTTTTGATGAAGTTGATGTTTCAACTTTATTGTCTTCCATAGACTTCTTTTTAGTTCTGTGTTCTTGTTGGTGAGCAGCTGGTTCTTCCTGAAGACTTTGTTGAACTTTCAGAACTACATGTTGATCAGCTGGGACTAACCTTGATTCTGATTCTCTTTGTTGTGCTTCAGGTCCTTCCAAGTCTCCCGTCTGATTAGCTTCAAATTGCATTGATGTTCCTGATGTTTCCCAAGCTTCCTTTAGCGTTATATATTTTCCTAATGCTGTTGATCTTTCTTTCTCTGACATATACGGGTTGGTGCTTATATCCATCAACTCGTATTGTCTCTGTTCCATATGAGAGTACTCTTTACATACTTCAAATTCATGGCAGAGGCTTCCACACAAGGTACAAAACTTTTGTAGGCTTGTGTACCTGAAATCTAGCTCAACAGGCTCATGGTTCTTCATGATTCACTTTTCTCGTGAAAGTAATGACATCTTCAACATCGAAAAGAACCTTGACCCAAATCGCCGCTTCTCTGTTGTTAGTCAGTTATATTATAGTCACCTCCTTCACATGTCCTAGCTTAGAACCAATACTCTCGACTATACCATGGCGTCTATATATGTTGGGGAGCTTGAGGATATTGATCTTAAAAGGTATATGCTTTAAGAATATTTGACTATTACGTTCGACCAACGATTAATAGCCACCAGCCATCTCCTCTAATTATACGGTTGCTTCTCTAACACCATAAGAAGATGATGCACAGATTGGAAGTAGAAGTTTATGGTACCATCATCATTTAACTGACTTTCGACTTTTCCTACAAGCTCCCATTGTCTAGGAGGAGTGACTTTAATACCGGCACGATTCTGATGTTCAGGGTTAAGCCCCTTAGCCACCAGGCAAAGATGATGATCCTTCTCAAACTCCTTCTGAATTTCATCATGAATCGTCCACCTTTCTTTATCAGATCCGAGTTTTAGGTCTTGAAAGACTTTCAAGATGTTTTTAGTTGGTTCTGTTGTTGGTACTATTGTTGATTCATATCCTTTTGTTGTTCATCCATTTGCATGTCAAAATCTGAGATTTTTTCTGAAGATTCTTGATATGTTTAAGTTTTCTTGGAGAGATCGTGGAATCGCCAAGTGAAGAGTCTAGAAAGGGAAAGAAGTTTTTTTTTTTAGTTCAGAATGTCTATTCATATATATTATTTTTTGACCATTTTATAAGTTTATCATTTTAAAATTTTAAAATTATTTTTATAATGCACATGGACGCACGTTACCATCTATATGAACAAAAAATCAGGCAATGATATCACTGAAATTAATTCCATTAGTATATAACATTAGTAACAACTGGGGAACCAAAATCTCGCTGCGAATTAATAAAGATCTTATGTGATATTCATATTTACCATATGGTTGGCTCTTTGCAACCTCATAAAATGGTACCACGTTTTTGCGTCTATATATTTTGTATGCCATCGATTAATATACGATATTGGTTTGTCAATGGAAAAACATTGATGATTCATTTATGTATAATGGTTTTCGAAAATATATAGTTTTTAATGAATTTTATGTGTATAATTAAATATGATCACTAAAATTTTAATTTATGGGCTATATTTGAAATTAAATTTCATTTATATATAATAAAATGTTTTACTCAAATGATACTAATGAGTATTCAAATTTGTATATTTAATTAATGAATAATCTTAATTATTATGACATTAACCTTTGATTTATTTGAGATGTATTTGTAGTTATAAGTTCAAAACTAAAAGATTAAAATGACACTAATAAAAGTTAATGAAAATTGAGTTTTTCATTAAACAAAAAAAAACATAAATGTTCTTGTTTTATTAATATTTGTTGTATAAATTATTCTTAATACAGTCATCACCCGTTTAATGGTGTTTATTAGTAACAAAAACAGTTGGCAGATCATTTTTTTGTTTTGCAAACTGGCTTTAAATTGTATTCAGCCATGTTTTATAGAGTTGGCAGGATCATCGCAAACTGTATTCAACCATGTTTTATAGTCTGGTTATAAATTGCTGCCGTTTTATATTACGTACATCATTCCACTATTGGTCAATTCTATAAAGATGTACTGTCTTTGGTATACCCAGAATTGGATCTTTCTTCATTTATTTTAAAGCAAATTGAAAAAAAGTTTTTGAAATGAAAACATAAATGAAGATAGACGAAACACTCTTTATCAGACTATAAACAAAAAAATTAAGACATGTATTTGTTTTCAGAAAATCGACAAACTTTTTATTAATTATAAATAAATAATTTATATAGATTACCCTATTCTTCTAAAAATTATAAATAACATTTACCTTCTCTAAATCTAAATGGTCACATCTATAAAATTTAATATTTAAAAAAATTAAATGGTGGCACAAAAAATAATCGTTTGCTGGCGTACGTGGTTGAGAGAGGACCACATTGGTTGCGAGAATTGTTTAATGAGATTATTTCAATCACAGTGGACTACAATGATTGCGAAAAATATTAAAAGCATGATTGTCATATCATATCTTTTTTGCATTTTTAAGGCTTAAAGAGATCAATATACATAATTGAGATGATAACTGAACAAACATGCAATTTTGACCAGTTTTTATTGGATTTGCTGATATAACTCAAATTCGGTTTCTAGCACAACTTAAAACCAGTTAGAAGAGCGTGTCACAGTTCAACCGGTCCAACCAGTCGTTCGGTCTAGTTTTCAAAACACAGAGAAAACCGCACATGTATTACTTGGGATAAAACTACTATAACTCTCTGATCAAGCATCCTTTTCTTTTTTTGTTGCTATGTATTTCGATCTTTAGATCGATTACATCTTCTGTTCTTCGAACTATTTTTTTCTATGATAATTATTGTTGTGTTAAATAAAGTTTACGATCATCTTGTAATCAGAGAGACCAATGGTTCTGTAAATCTTATAACTACTCTATGCTTATCCTTTATCCATGAAATTTACCGAGATGAGGGTAATTTAATGCTTGCATACTCCGTAAGTTCTTGGTGGGGCGAGAAATTCTCCAGTTTGAAGTTCTCCAAAGATAGTGGGCATTCCTTGTAGCCAGATGATGAAGTTGACAAAGTGAGAAGAAGGCGACATCAAGGAATCTATTGAAAATAAATTTGGGGAGAGAAACATCGATCACATTGAGGCACCTACTATTGTGAGGATTAACTTTGTAGAATCACCAATGTAGCAGGGCATTTGAGCGGTGGAGAAGCGGCAGAGATCGCAACTATCACATGAAAACCACGTGTCTTAACACGCGTCTTAAAGACGCTCCTAAAGTTGGACACGTGTGAAGGTGAAGAAATCAATTCGGTGTTTACTTGCAGTTGAGTTTAAACTTTAATTTTATGTAATCTTTTATTTAGGCATCAATCGTATAAAGCCCGATTCGTTGAAATTTTAGTCACTAAAATTTAATTTAATTGAAATTTGGTCAACGGTGATCAAACGAAAAATGAAACTTGATCGACAAAAAGAAAAGTTAGAGTAACTTTTTTTCCTTTATCTTTTTCTTTTTGTTTTTCCTTCCTTCTCATTTTCACTTTTTATATTTCTCTCATTTTACTAAGGGGAATCATATACAACTTTTTTTTCTTTTTGACAAAATATAAATTCTTTTTTCTTACATTGAAAACAAACATAACGACAAAAAGTAAGAAATAAATCAACATTAGAAGATAACCAGTCAAATTGGAGGAACTGGATTTACATGTATCATTTCTAATGGAAAATTTTGAACATTTATATGTTTTGTATATTTGCATATAATCATGAATGATTACGAAAGACATGAAAAATACCTTACATCTCTGAAACTTTTAATTGTGTGCTGAAAAAGTTAATTAATTTATTTGAAGGTCAAATCAATGAAAATCGACATCCATGTAACCTGAAGTAACAATCTCAGTCTCTTTGCTTAGCTTATTAGTTCTGTCTCGGTGTGTCTGATGTTTTGTTCCTTGTTTGTTAGACATTAATTGGTTTTTATTTGAATGGTACTTGTGTTCCCTTGATTGACTTCTATTCATTGTGATTTCACTCACTGATACATCTATTTTTTGTTTGTCTTATGTATATGGACATATATTGTCTCGAGTTGATGGTGCACAATGAAGAAATAGGCGACTAGTAATGACAATTAAGTTTGACTTATCTTGACTCGATTTATATAATTATATCTATGTTCGTTTGATATTTGATGTTTATCTAAGTTTGGTTTTGATCGACTCGTATAACCTGTCTTGACTAGTTCAACGAATTTTGCCGCATAGCCGGTGAAAAATCATTCTAAGGATGACAGGTGATTGTTCACAGGCTATGCGGGGAAATTCTCTGCGAAGTTAAGACAAGACTCGTGCTCTGTCTACTTGTGTGTGTTTTGTAGTTTTTTACATTGCTTGAACTTAAATTCTCAGGCCTAACACTCTAAACTCATTATTTCAGGTGGTTTGACTTCTTTTTTTGGAGCTTCCCTTCTTCAATCCGTAGCTGATTTAAAGACCTCAGGTTAGTAAGCTCTTAATATGGTGACTCTTGTATTGACTAGTTCGGCGAGTTGAGGCCTCCTAACTTATGAAAAATCATCCTAAGGAATGAAGGATGATGGTTCATGAGCTATGAGCCTTAAGTCGCTGTGAAGGTAATACAAGTATTGTTCGAACTCATTGTCTTTAGGACATGTGTCTTGCTTAGATTATATTATAATCTTGTTTGAACATGTTTTTTTTACTAATTATTTCTTAGGAACTCATTTGAACTCGATGTCTTGTTTGGCTTAGAATAAATCAGTGTCTTGTTTTATATCAATGCCTTACTTAGGAATAGAACTCACTGTCTTGCTTAGATTAAAAAACTCATTGTAGTGCTTGTGTTGCTTGTCCTCAAGCAATTTTTTGTTTAGAAAATTGGAAATATAAAATTTTAACAAATTATAATTAAAATAATTACAAATTTAAAAAGCCCTACCACTTAGCTTAGGTCAAAGAACATAAAGATATCGAGTTATCGACTTTGTGCGTTGAACCGGAAAAAAACATAACCAAAGAAACTTGAGAGACCATGGGATAAAGAGGCGACTAAAGCGATCAGGAGATGTAGACTAACTGGTCACCGCTGGATACTTGTGACTTGGAGACTCAAAATATATTAGCTAGACTTGATGCAGCTGCTGATGAGGTAACTGATGGTGGTAATGATGGAAATAAGTCGGGAAGCAAAAGAAGGCTCATCAGTGTAGAGGATGCTTCTGATGATTCTGATGTTGAAACCACTCAACCAACCCAAACAAGTAAGCCTCGAAGACAAACCAGTTTTGGAAGAGCCCCGAGGAACCCATGTTCCAATCCACTATAGATGGTGGTATTGGCTCGTCCTCACATGCATGTAGTCAGAAGAAGTCAGTTCCATTGAAATCTGTGATTTGTGGAGGGAGAATAAAGCCAATGTCTACTCAGTCGCAAAAGAACAAGGATGCGTCTAGTTAGCCGCAACAGAAGAAGAAAAAGATCCAAGAGGAGATACCAGGTTTTGATGATGAATTGGATGAGGATGAAAATGGTTCACATGATAGGGAGAATAGGAAAAGAGTGTGGGTTGATTTCAAGGTGGTTTCTAAACCCAATGGAGAGATAAAAGTTGTATGCAATTATTGCAGGAATGAGTATGCATGGCGTTCCCACTCGCAAGGAACCACTGGGTTGAGAAGGCATCTTCAGAGATGTTGAATGTATCCAAGGATTAATGGAAAGCAGCAAGAACTCAGTTTTGAGGGGAAATTACAAACTCGCAAGTATGATCATACTGTGTTTAGGGAAATAGTAGCTAAGACAATAGTCCAACATGCTCTACCATACTCTTACGTGAAGTTTGAAAAAGTGAGAGACACATGGAAGTATTTGAATGTGGATGTCAAATTCATTTGTCGAAACGCAGAAAAAGCATATGTGTATCGATTGTATGAAAGTGAGAGAGACACACTGAAGAAGGAACTAACAAGTCTTCATGGACGAGTCTCCTTCACGTCTGACTTGTGGTCATCATTGAAATGTGAAGGATACATGTGTGTGACAGCACATTACATTGATCTGAAATGGAAGTTGAACAAAAAGATTATGACGTTTTGTGCTTTACCACCACCACATACAAGTATGAATGTTGGATGAAACTCCTTGAATCACTGAACGAGTGGGGAATTGATAAAAAAATGTTCTCTATCACATTAGATAATGCTACAAGTAAAGACACGATGCAAAATATTGTGAAATCGCAGCTGATGATCAGGGATGATTTGTTGTGTGGAGGAGAGTTTTTTCATGTCAGGTGTGCAGCTCACATACTTAACCTCATAGTGCAAGATGGTTTGAAGGTTATGGGAGGCTCTTTGCACAAAGTAAGAGAGAGTATTAAGTATGTGACAGCATCGTAAACTCGTGAAGTATTGTTTGATAAATGTGTGGTTGTTGCGGGTACAAAAGAGAATGTTAGACTTGTATTGGATGTGCAGAAAAGATGGAATTCGACATTCTATATGCTTGAAAGATCCATCAAATACCATGAAGCATTTGTTAAGTTGGAGACATTTGATAAGAGAGGTTATAAAATGGCTACCATAGCTGAGGAGTGGATAGGAGTTGAGATGATATGCCGGTTTTGGGGCCTTTTGCAGAGATCACACGTTTGATGTCTGGTTCTAATTACTTAACTTCGAACTTGTATTTCTATCAGGTTTGAATGATCCATGATTGGCTTCGAATGAATGAGGAAAGCAAAGATGCGATAACCAAAGACATGGTGCCATTGATGAAAGAGAAGTTTGATAAATATTGGGATGAAGTCAGTGGTGTTTTTGTAGTGGTCACAGTCTTTGATCCACGTTTTAAGCTTTCAATTGTATAATGTTGTTTAGAGAAGCTTAACATGAGTACATGTGCTGCAAAGTTGAGAAAATTGCTTGATAAGCTCAGTACTCTGTTTGAGTCTTACGACAAAAAATCAAAGACTAACTCACCTTCTACAGAGCCACGCGAGACGGTTCCACAAAACGTTTGTGCGGAAGGGTCAATGAGAATGTTTGAGAACTACGGTGTGAGTGTTTTTTCTTAATTTTTCACATTTTGTTTATTTAAAAAATGTTTATGATATATTTTTTTAAAACCTTCATAGGATTTCTTTGCATTTCAAAAAGTCGTTGGAGGTGCAAGTGGAAAGGCAGATCTAGAAGCTTATCTTGATGAACCACCTTTGGACATTAATAATTTTCAGAGCTTGGACATTCACCAATTTTGGAAAGACAATACTTATCGGTATGGTGATTTGGATGCATGGCGCTTGTGATCTGCTTAGTATTCCTATAAATACAGTGGCTTTGGAATCCTCCTTTAGCATTGGATCGCGAGTTCTACATAATATAGGAGCCGTCTACTTTCAAAGAATATGCAAGCTCTGATATGCACTAAGAATTGACTAAAAGATATGAAGCTTATGAACATGGTAAATTGCTCAGATTATCAAATATTTTGGATTTAAAGTTTCAATATTTCTTTAACTTAATTTAATTATTCTTAATTGCAGAAGATGAAGTTGATGACAAAGAAGAGACACTCCCATCTTTTAAATCGGTTATTAGTGATGAAGTTGAAGAACAAGAAATGTGATTTGTTGTTTTCATTTTGTGTTTTCTTTCTATTTACTTTTGTTACATTGGCAGCTTTGATTTGGTATTTTATTTTATTTACTTTCTCGATTCAATAAATCAAAGCATTGATTATGAATTATGGTTATACACTAATGAAACATCTTAGTATATTAATATCTTTTGAATGTGACAAAAGTAACTACAACTATTGTTTTGAATGTTAAATAAGCAAACCAATGACTGATGAATCATGTCCTACTCTATGTTATGCTTTCAACTACCAATGAATCTATGTAAATGAATCCAATCCGCCTTGACTAGATTCTGGTGGACAGAAATGATGGAAAAAGAAATTATGTTGGATCTCATACACTAACCTTTAAATACCCAAAGCTTGGGGCAACATAGACTTCAGAGATATATATAGGCCTTTAACCAAGCTCTCCTAGCTAGGATTGCATGGCGTATGCTAACGGCTCAATTTTTGTCTCTTGGCAAGAACCCTTGCTGGAAAATACTGCCACAAAAAATCTTTCCTAGACGTCTCCACTCATGCTTCATGTTTTCATAGCTGGACAAGTATTCTCCATGGAAGAGACATGCTAACACAAAACCTAGGAAAGGTCATAGAAAACGTAATATATGGCAAGACTCGTGGATCTCTACTACAAACACACATAAAACCCTATGGGCCTTTACTAGACGACGCAAGAGATCTTCCAATTTCAAACCTCCTAACAAACAATCTTAAATAGAACAAAAAGATATTTGAAGAGTTGTTACCTGACTTCTTTGATACTATTCAATGTATGAGGGCGAGTCAAGAGGGATTGGAGGATGCCTACATTTGACGACCACTTAAATCCAATACTTATACAACTAAGTCCGGTTACCACTCAACCATGACTCCACACCTCACAGATTCTGTATCAACAGTTCTTCAGTCTCCATCTATTCTGAACTGGTACAGAGACGTTTGGTCAAGTGCTTTCTCACCAATACTCTGGGTCTTTCTATGGTCTATCCGACAAAAAGCCTTCCCAACTGAAGATAACCTCCGGAGAGGAGGAATCAGCAACACAATAACCTGCCCAAGATGCAGAGATATTGAATCAATAACTCATATCTTATTCTCTTGTTCTTTGTGTGAGAGAGTTTGGAAGCTTATACCTCTAAAGAATGTAGTTCACCTAGCTATTATCCAAAGCTTTTAGAGAGCTGTCACATGATCTTGAAATTTCATCTGCCTCTGACCCACCAAAATCACCACCAGTATCCTCCTATGGGTACTGGAACATCTGGACTTCCACGAACCTCCTCGGTTTCGAAGATAAAGGTTGTTCCCCCAAAGAAGTGTCCCTCAACAACATCACTTCATGTCTTGAATGGATCTATTCTCAACCTACAAATCAATAACATCAATTAGTCACAAATTTACAAAGAAACATATCACCCATTCGTCTTTTACCTTTGGATGTTACTCAATGTAACATAGACGCCTCTTGGAACAAAGAATGCTCTCTACAGGGCTGGATTGGATTTTCTGTTCCCCTTAATCGGGGTTGATCTGTAGCGGATCCAAAGCTTAGGCCTTCGTAAGATCCCGTCTCATTGCAGAAGCTCTTGCATGTTGATCTAGCCTTCATCACACCATCTCGCTAGGTCTGGAGAACCTCCAAGTCTTCTCCAACATCCAGACACTCGTTCGAGCCATTAACAACAAGCTGATCTCTTCAAAGATCTTTTGTATCGTCTCAGATGTCAAGTGTCTCTCGGTTTTGTTCTTCTCTCTCTCTTTTTCTTTTGTTTATCGGTCTGAAAGTGTAGAAGTTGACTTTGTGATAAAAAAAGTTTTATGTGTCTTGTCTTGTAGTTTGAACCTCTTTGTGGGTTGAACATTTTTTAAATTTAATACAATTTGGATAGATTTTAATTTTTTTTTGAATCAAAAGAGCCCCAAAAAAATGACAAAAGAGGTTTCATTAATGATAAATATATATTTATATGTTTAAGGTTAACTAATGTTTAAAGTTAATGAGTAAAATTTTAGGGGTGTGATTTAAAATTTTTTATATAGATAAATAAATAAATGTTTAAAATTTCAAAATAAAAATAAAATAAATAGTTTCAAATTTCAAAAAAGTAAATAAGTAAAAAAATTGAAAAAAAATTGAAAATGTTCAAATTTTTTATAAAAAGTTCAATTTGAAAATATATAATTCAAAATTATAAAAACATTATTTATTTATATTTATAAATTAAGGGTAGATCTTGTCTTTTTAATAAAACTGTTTTTAGTTATTTTTTTCTTGAGTGATTTACACTCTAGGGCAGTTTTTAAGTTTTTATTACACAATTGAGCATTTTGTGCTACTTGGGTAGTTTTTAGTGGTTAAAGTCTTTTCTGTCCTTAGAAAAGTGTAAACAAGACCAAATATCTTCTAACTATGTCAATTAATGTGACCAAGATGGTCCCACATTGAGCAACTTGAATTATCTATCTCATCTTTCTCTTTCATCATCACGTTTTTCTTCTTCTTTCTCTCATTTCTCTCGTCTCCTACCGACACCTTCATTTTTTTCATGTAAATCATATTCTTTTTCTGCAAATTATTCCATTTTACCATCATAATTCTATCTTCGTTTTATTTTCTGTATCACTGATATATATTTTTATTGCAAATCTACATATCTAAAAAAGCAAGGAGCTTATATCACTATCGTACTTTTCTTCGTCATCTCTTCTAACGCGGCTACATCTCGTAATCTCATGTTTTGTGATTGAACAACTTTTCGAAAATTGTGAACTCATCTCTCGCCGTCGCGAGAAGCTCGAGGACATTGATGGCCATTTTTGATTTTTTTTGCACCTTTGATCCTTAACGTTATATATAAATATGATTTATCCTAATTTTTTTTAATTGTGGATAGGTCTACTCAAATTAACCCACAAACTTTTTGATTGTTAATTGTAGTACATCCCCATAATACCTCGAATGATCCTTAATCTTTTGATTGCTTTCATTTTTACCTCCAAATTTACAAAAATTAACAATTGTGTCTTTGAGTTAGTCCAAAATTAACGAACTATGTACTACAACTTTCTATAATGCAATTGAATAAATATATGTACATTATTAAATGCATTGTAAAATAATTAAGAAATAAACTAAAATCAACATTAAAATTATTAAATATGAATAGCACACAAAATTGTGTGTACACCTATTGTCATGTACACCATCTTCAGTTTGACTTGATCTATTTTGTTATGTATTTTAGTATTCTTTTAATAAATAACCGCCAATCCAACTATATGTGTACAGTTTTTTCACATATATTGATTCGTTTTTTATGTACATGTGTACATTTCACAAGGTGTACACCACCATATTGTACATAAAATAACAATCTTCTTACAAAAATGCTTTCATATTGAAGCAATTCGATGTGACGAGTTACATGTGTACAACAATGGAAAATTAGGTAAAGTCCATTCAAAACAGAACATAAAAGAACAATTTTTTTACATGGAAGCATGCTCCCATATTGAAACAAATCAATGGGATAAGATTTGCGAAAAATATTTCACAGGGTTAAGCATTGAAAGCTAGGTTTAAAAGGTTTCCATTATATTTGCATATAACTGAATTTGTACACATGTATAAGTAATTTTTTTAAACACATCTAAAAGTGTTTGTGTGTTTAACATATATACTTTCAAAAGAATTTTACATGTGTACATATGTATTTTATTATCAACAAGGGTTAACGTGTACAATATACATATTATAATTTATCAGATATTTACATGTACACTTATGTTTGAGATATATGTTAGATGTCCAATATGTTGTAAATGTGTATACATTTGTTAGGGTACATGTGTACGTTAAAGGTTGGTAGCGTACATGTGTACTACAAAATATGGTAGTGTACATGTGTACAACACTGGAAAATTAGGTAAAGTCCATTCAAATATGAAACGGTAATAGACTATGACTTTCATATCATTATACAAAGCATTATGAAGTTGATTCTCAAGTTAATTGTAAAGAAGAACATAATTGAATAACAAAATAATTTTTTTCTCAAAGTGCTTTACTTTCTTCTCGCACCAACATGAGACAAATATCTTAAGGAGTTTCAACTGTGTTATTATGTAGATGTTTCAGCAAGTGAGAAGCATGAATACACAAAGATTAATAGCTGCTTTAAAAAACATTGTTGTTAATTACTATATTGGAACTTTAATGGAACATGTTTACTTTATTAATGTTGATGGTGGTTCAATGATATATCATGATTATAATAGTTTTTAGCATCTTAATTTAGTTCATTTATGTTATTTTAGGATGCATTTAGAGATTTTAGTTCAGATATGTGTTCCTTGCACAATCTAAAATTCAAGGAAAATATTAAAGAAAAATCTACATATTTTAGGATTTTGAGGTCAAATTATAAAGAAGCAAGAAATTTAAGGACCAAAAATAAAATTATCATAAACTTGGCCATTGTTGCTGAGTTTCGATTCAGAACGTAATAACGGAGAATGACATTGAGCTTGGCTTGCCAACGATCAGGGAAGAGAAGCATGGTCTAGTTCATTGTGGATGATGGGTTTTATGCATCGTCTTCGCCGTCAAAACTGCTCCACCGTCGTCTTTGTCTCCGTCGTCGTTACGCCAAATCGATAACGTATTTGTTATTGTTGTCGTTATTGTATATGTCATTGTTACACCATCATCAAATATGCACCTTGACCTATCTTAAAAGATAGATTAAGCAACAGAGATGATAATTACATGCAAGATCTTTTGTAATAATAATACGAAGAATCAAATTTTAATTTAGAAAAAATAAAAAGTTTGGGAGGAAGAAGACGAAAAAAGCTAGAAATACCCATTTAGTTAAATTTTAATTACTTCTTAAACTAGAAAAAAAAACGTGTATTGGGAGAAGAGAAAGTGTATAAGGAGCATAAACTGCCTTAGGGCATCGCCAACCCAAAACCTTATTTTGAGGGGAGCAAAACTTCAAAATGAGGATTTGAGGGGTGATTGCTCCAACCATGAATCCTCAAAAAAATCTTTAAAAGTTTATTTATTCGCATTAAAGTCCTTTATATTAACAAAAGTTAATAATGATAATAAAACTTCACAATGCATATAAAACATACATTTAATATATTATACAACCCACAATATTACAATATTATATAAAAGAAGCAATATAAACTACATATATAATAAAGCAAGACACATACATTTAATATATTATACAACACACAATATTATAATATTATATAATAAGAGGCAACATTATAATATTTAAGAGTTTATTTAGTTTGCTTTAATTAGTTTAACGTATTTTTATTTTGTGTGGGTTTGTTTAATGTATTTTTCTATTATGTGAACTTTATTTCAATGCTATGTAATATTTATCTTATTTTATTTTATTTTAGTGTACTTAGGTTGTCTAAATTAAGTTTAATATATGTATTTGTGAAAAACAATAATTATAAGGACCAAAAAGAAAATAAAAAGTAGTTTTGAGCTTTTGAATAGTGAAACCTCAAAAAGAAGCAATATAACATATATAATAAAGCAAGACACATACTTTTAATATATTATACAACACACAATATTATAATATTATATAATAAGAGGCAATATTATAATATTTAAGAGTTTATTTAGTTTGCTTTAATTTGTTTAACGTATTTTTATTTTGTGTGGGTTTGTTTAATGTAATTTTGTATTATGTGAACTTTATTTTAATGCTATGTAATATTTATCTTATTTTATTTTATTTTAGTGTATTTAAGTTGTTTAATTAAGTTTAATACATGTATTTGTGAAAAACAATAATTATAAGGACCAAAAAGAAAATAAAAAGTAGTTTTGAGGTTTTGAATAGTGAAACTTCGAATTTGAGGTTTCACTATTCAAGACCTCAAAATTTGAGGATTTGAGGTTATATTGGAATGACAAAAATCTCAAAATTTGAGAATTTGAAGTTGCATTGGAGATGCTCTTATAATGTTATTAAAAACTCAAAACTGCTTTACAGTGTATTTTTCACTTTTTTTTCTTTAATAACTTTTTTGATGATAAAAAAAAACTATTCCAGAGAACAGCTCCATAAATTAATTGAATAAAATCCCTCAACTACTTAGTTTTGCTCTTTAAGAGCACCTTTACCGTAGGTTTTAATGGGTCTCTTATTAGAGAGGGGGCCCACTTATTCAAAAAAAATTTCTTCCGCGGCCCAAATAAGAAACGTTTCCTTTGTGTTATTTGCACTGTATGCGGGCCCCACCGACATGTGGCGGCTCACAATTGATGTATTTTAAAAACGAAAAGTAAAAAAAAATTTTTAAGAACCCTTTCTCTTCCTCCTGCGATAAAGATGCTCTAAATACCCTAACCGATACGGAAACCGACACACCATTGATAAGAGCGAAATAGCAAAGAATCAGTGAATCTCTCTGCAAACTCAAAGATGATCGGAGACTTGGTGGATCTGTTAACCGGCGGGGAGGAAATGCAACGAAGGTGAAAGGAACAGTGGTTCTGATGAAGAAGAACGTCCTCGATTTCAACGATTTCAACGCTTCGTTCCTCGATCGTCTCCATGAATTTCTGGGAAACAAAGTCACTCTTCGACTTATCAGCTCCGATGTTACCGATCCAGGTACACTCGCTTTCTCTCATTTTTCATTGACCTCTGTGCAAAGCAAAGTAGAACAAGAGTCTTTAATTTTATATTAAAATTTCTAAATCGTATTTATTAATTACCCGATATATTTTTAAACTTGCGATTGTCTATATACTTTTTTTTAATACGGACATATTATTTTCTTGTCCTTTAACCTTCTGCTCCGTGTTTTCTGTTCGTTCGTTCGTTCTTTTTTTTTTATTATAAACATTGCTAATTTGTGCTTTTGAGTTGAGAACAATCAAAATCAAAACTATGAAACCATTTTTTTGGATATATGGGGAAAATCACATTTTCTTAATTGCATGTTTGATAAATGGAAACTTCTTCAGCAAGAAAGCTTGGAATTATTTGGCTTTTCTTAAAAGGCCAAAACAACATTATTCTCTGTTAAAGGACGATAAATCAGATATTCGTTTTGTGCGACCAAGTGTTGTTACCTTTTTCTTTAATCTTTCCCAATCAACAAAATAAATTATATTTTCTCTTTTTTTTTCTTTTAAATTAATTTTACCTCGGAGATTAAATATTTACGGTGCAAAATACATTTATTTTTATGTGTATTTTTGTAATAGATATTTGTAGAAGAATTTAGGACAATTTAGCTAACCAAACCAGATAATTTTAACACTAATATGAAAATATTTAGAATACTTACTTAAAATCTGAATAGCATCGTGCGGAACTACTGTAAAATAACTATGGTAAAATTTTAATAATAACAGAAATATATAAATATATAAGTATATATAGATATTTTTGTTACTATTAATTGTGGTGCGATAACATTCAAAGTCTTAGTATATAGTATTTTTTTTGTTTATGCGTATTTAACTATCGAATTACAAGAAACCAGTGTAGAATTATTTTAAATTCGATATTAGACCTCTCGGATGCTAATAACTTCATGTTTAGACTGTTTACCCATTAGATATATTTTAATTTGGTATTAAGGTTAAAATACAGAAGAAATTAGCAACACAAATAGAAGAAAATAAATTATAAAAATAATGATCAAAATAAATCTAAAAAAGTTTTTGTCTTCAAAATAGTATTGAAAAAAAAATAACTAAATATATTTTATAAAATAATGTAAATATACATTTATACCCTTTAAATTAATTTATTTATATTTGGAATTCAGAGCTATGAAGTAAAGTTTTTGTGATGAAGTTTAAAATTAAAAAAATAAAAAAATTTTGTTTTTCGAAAATTTATTTTTGTGATAAAAACTTTAAAAATATGTATTTAAAAAATTTGCTCTAAATTATAATATTATTTTTAAGTGTTTGTCATCTCCATCTCATTTTATTTAATTTGTTTTAAGTGTTTGTACTAAATAATTTGTTTTTAAGTGTTTGTACTAAATAATTTGTTTTTAAGTGTTTGTCGTCTATACTGGATAAAAATATGGAGAATTGTATAACCTTCTTAAAAAGCATTTGATTAGAAATGCTCTGTTTTTTTTCCTTGCAAAGCGTGAAGCAGGGGTGAAGGTTACGTGTCCCCCCGTGCAGAAAATCTCTTTCAACTTTAGGAATAATTTTCTGTTTTTCAACTTTAAAAATAATGGGTAATTTTCAAAAATACCACTTTACTTGTACCATTTTTCATTTTATATTGCTAACCTGTCAATCCACTTGATGATGTTAACCTGTCAATCCAACTGTCTATTACTACATCCTTTGCATATTAAATATTGTTGTACTAAAACTTTATGGAGAATTTCCAAAAATACAATTTTCTTTGTACCATTTTTCACTTTTACCATATTTTTATAAATATTAATTTTTTAATAGGCAATTTTTTAAAAAATTAATTAAAATCCTAAATTTTACATTCCTAAACCCTACCCAATCCTATCCCACATTCCTAAACCCTACCCAATCCTATCCCACCTCTCAACTCTAAATCCTAAGTCTTAGATTAATTAACTCAAGGGTTATAAGTGTGTTTTTTTTCTCTTAAAAAATAAGGGTAAAAGTGATTAAAGTAGAAGTGAAAAATTGTACAAAGAAAGTGATATTTTTGACAATTTCTCAAACTTCTTTTGTTATAAAATAAATATCTTTTTAACATTTTAGTGTAAAATTTATTTTTATCTTTCGATTTACTTTTTATTGATTGAAATATTATTATATGTATAAGTAATGATGTTTTTATATAATTAATATATAAAATTAAATATTTTTAATTTCATGTGCACAAATGAAATAAAGTAGAAAGGATATTTATTTTTCTCATTATGATTTGGCAGAAAACGGTTCTAACGGTAAACTAGGCAAGGCTGCTCACTTAGAGGATTGGATAACCACGATCACCTCGTTAACCGCGGGAGAATCAGCCTTCAAGGTCACTTTCGATTATGACCAAGATTTCGGTTACCCTGGAGCATTCTTGATCAGAAACAGCCATTTTAGTGAGTTTTATCTCAAAAGTTTGACCCTCGAAGATGTCCCAGGCCATGGTAGAGTCCACTACATCTGCAATTCTTGGGTTTACCCTGCTAAGAACTACACCAAAGACCGAGTTTTCTTCTCCAACAAGGTAACTAAAGTCTTCTCTGTTTGACATTAGTTGAAAGATGTTCTCTGATACTTTTAGTGATGTGAGGCATGGTTTTTGAGACTCAATGTTTACTTGTGTTTTCAGACTTATCTTCCACATGAAACGCCACAGCCACTGCTCAAGTACAGGGAAGAAGAGCTAGTGAGCCTAAGAGGAACAGGCGAAGGAGAGCTTAAGGAATGGGACAGAGTGTATGACTATGCTTACTACAACGATCTAGGCGTACCGCCAAAAAACCCAAGGCCTGTACTTGGAGGGTCACAGGAGTATCCTTACCCGAGAAGAGGAAGAACGGGGCGAAAACCAACTAAAGAAGATCCTGAAACAGAGAGCAGGTTACCGATCACGTCGAGCCTAGATATATATGTACCAAGAGACGAGAGGTTCGGACACTTGAAGATGTCTGATTTCCTTGCTTATGCTCTGAAAGCAATTGCTCAGATCATACAGCCTGCGCTTGAGTCTGTGTTTGACGAGACTCCTAAAGAGTTTGATTCTTTTGAAGATGTTCTTAAGATCTATGAAGAAGGAATCGATCTACCAAACCAGGATTTGATTGATAGTATTGTTAAGAATATACCGCTTGAGATGTTAAAGGAGATATTCAGAACAGATGGTCAGAAATTCCTTAAGTATCCAGTGCCTCAGGTCATCAAAGGTATCCACTTTACTTGATTAGTTATAGTCACAAATTGTTTTCCCTATATGCAAGGTAATATTGTCTTTTTTTTTTCTTCTTCTAGAGGACAAAACTGCATGGAGAACCGATGAGGAATTTGCTAGAGAAATGCTTGCTGGGCTAAACCCTGTTGTTATTCAACTTCTTCAGGTGAAATCTCTTGGTTATAAATAGTGTTTCTCTGTTTTGCTATTTTTGCTTTCTTACAGGTTCTGCCATTTTAACTTTGCAGGAATTTCCTCCAAAGAGCAAGCTTGACAGCGAAACATACGGTGACCAGAACAGCACAATCACCAAAATCCATATAGAACAGAGCTTAGATGGGCTCACTGTTGAAGAGGTAAAACAAACTACTATCATATTTCCGAGTCAAATCTGAAAAAAAAAACATATTTTTCTTTCAATATTTCAGGCTTTGGAGAAGGAAAGGTTGTTCATATTAGACCACCATGACACACTGATGCCGTACTTGGGACGTATAAACACCACCGGGAACAAGGTTTATGCAAGTAGAACTCTTCTGTTCTTGAAAGATGATGGGACCTTGAAGCCATTGGTGATTGAGCTGAGCTTGCCTCATCCTGACGGAGACAGCTTTGGAGCAGTGAGTGAAGTCTATACGCCTGGGGAAGGGGTCTACGACTCGCTCTGGCAGTTGGCAAAGGCTTATGTGGGCGTAAATGACTCTGGAAACCATCAACTTATCAGCCACTGGTAATGAAAACGTCACTGTTAAGTTCATCAATATGAACCTTAAATGTTTTGTTATTTCTTGCAGGTTGCAAACACACGCATCGATTGAACCTTTTGTAATTGCCACTAACAGACAGCTAAGCGTTCTTCACCCGGTTTTCAAGCTCCTCGAACCTCATTACCGTGATACGATGAACATCAATGCGCTTGCTAGGCAAATCTTGATCAATGGTGGTGGTATCTTTGAGATCACTGTCTTCCCTTCTAAATATGCCATGGAGATGTCATCTTTCATCTACAAGAACCACTGGACCTTCCCTGACCAAGCCTTACCAGCAGAACTTAAAAAGAGGTAATGCATATTTATTCGAATCTTTCTATATAATAGTAAGTAAATAAAAAAAAGAAAACAAAGCTCGCTGACTAAATATAAATAAAACAAACTGTTGTTTTTATGGCTTTTAAATTTCAGAGGGATGGCAGTTGAGGACCCAGAAGCACCACACGGGTTACGTCTGAGGATAAAAGACTATCCTTATGCTGTGGATGGGCTTGAGGTTTGGTACGCTATCGAGTCATGGGTCCAAGACTACATTCCCTTGTATTACAAGACCGACGAGGATGTCCAAAATGACACTGAGCTCCAAGCTTGGTGGAAGGAGGTGCGTGAGGAAGGCCACGGAGACAAGAAGTCAGAATCTTGGTGGCCTAAAATGCAAACCCGCAAAGAACTGATCGACTCTTGCACTATTATAATCTGGGTGGCCTCTGCTCTACATGCAGCGGTTAACTTTGGACAGTATCCCATCGCAGGGTATCTCCCTAACAGGCCGACCATAAGCAGACAGTTCATGCCAAAGGAAAACACTCCGGAGTTTGAAGAACTTGAGAAGAATCCGGAGAAAGTGTTTCTGAAGACGATCACGGCACAGCTTCAGACGCTTCTTGGGATATCTCTGATTGAGATTCTGTCTACTCATTCAAGCGATGAGGTGTATTTGGGGCAGAGAGATTCCACGGAATGGGCGGCTGAGAAAGAGGCCTTGGAAGCGTTTGAGAAGTTTGGAGATAAAGTAAAAGAGATTGAGAAGAAGATTGATGAAAGGAACGAAGACAAGAATCTCAAGAACAGGACTGGCCCGGTTAAGATGCCATACACTTCTTTGTTTCCGACCAGTGAAGGTGGAGTCACTGGCAGGGGAATTCCGAACAGTGTCTCCATCTGAAACATGTCTCAAGGTGTTGTTTGTTTTCTGCTTATTGTGTCTGTGTTTGCAGTCAGTTTGTGTTCTCCCATGGTTTGGTTTCTTTTTTCACATGTTTAACAGTTGATTCTTGCCGGTCTACGGGATCGGTTTTATTACTTCGTGTGGCCTATAAACATAAAGAATAAATTGTCTATACTATGAATATATTCTGTTTTCCCAATACATTAGAATACACGGTCTAATGGTTGAAGCATCATCCCCTGTCCGATTCAACCACAATTTTGCCTATTAAACTTAATTGATTTAGCTACCAATAAAAAATACTATTTCCCTTATATTTTCGAATTATGACAATTTGATTCAAGTTACACGATTAAATAATCTTAAGAGAAACATGATAAAGTTATCCCTTAACATCACCAGTGACAACATTTGACCAGCATTGCAGAGACCTCAAATCCGTAAATACATTGGTTATCAACCAACCATGACCAAAGTAAACAAAAAAAAATTAGAAAATATCCTCAATTGCATCATTTTATCCTATATTATGTTTGTATACACAATCATAAGTCCAAGAAGTTTTTTTCCAAAGTTAATATAATGTACAATATACACAATCATCTGCAGAATAAACATTTTTTTATTTTAAAACATCCCCTAGACATTATTTGAAAAGTGATTTAGTATTTATCATCACTACATTAATTTTAAAAAAAAAATGATGACATTAATAATAATATGGATTGAAGTTAATAATGACATGTACATATACATTTAATGCTGATTTATATTTTTGATAAGTTTATTAGAATATGATAGTAACTAATATAATAATATAATAATAAAAATATAATATTTTTTTTTAAATATTATTTAATTCTATTTTTATAATTATATAATATTTTATATAATTTAAAATTCTTTACAGTTTTATGGAGTTTTTTTTAAATAATTTCTAATCTCAATTCCATTAGTTTCTTTTTAATATCTAAAATTTTTAAAAATACTATTTAGTTTTGCGTTTTGAAAATTATATAACTGAAAATATTTCTCTTAATTTTATAGAATTTGATTTAATATATTTTAAGCAAAATAAAAAAAAAATTTCCAAGATTATATTTAAATATATACATATGTATTATTAAATTAAAATTTAAATAAAAATAATTTATCTAATTTTTACATATAATTAAAAAATATTTTTGTGATAAGAAAAATAGTTACAAGCTCCTGTTTCCTGTGTACCAAGCTGGAAGCTCTCTATCCATGTGAACGACAAATGATGGTTGTTTCCTGGCACTGCGTGCAAGGCTATCCACCATCAAGATTTGTGTTCGGGGTACGTGGACGATCGCAAAGCTGTGGAAGGTCTCTCTTAGTTTATGTATATCATGCATATAACTCGCAAAGGCTGGCCAATCTTCTGGGTCCGACACTATCTTCACCAGTTGGGAGCAAATCTGTTGCAAAGGTGACTTGGACTTGCCTCAAGTTTCTCATGCATTCCATTGCCCAAATTAAAGTTTCTACTTCCACGTGAAGGGGGACAAAGTGGCTCGCGTATCTCGCGCGCCCAACAGACCATCAAAACCTTCTAATGTGCTTTACCAGCCCTTCGCATAAAAGATGTCCTGGTCTTTCCATGATCCATCTGTGAAACACCATCTACAACCATAGTTGGTAGTTCTGTTTCCATCCTATCAGAGTGAGAAAGGTTCTGTGTGACCAGAACTTGAGCCTCTATCCAAGCCCTGGATTCGGTTTCTGCAAGTTGTAAAGTTTCTCTAAGATCCATGTCAATATTAGTGAAAACTTTATTATTCCTCCCTTTCCAGATGTACCATAATATCCACGCAAACTGATGATCTTCCATCTGGGGTAGAATTTTCCAGAATAGATGATCCATGTTCCTAAAATGTGACTGAATGGGGAAGATGTCCGGGTTCGAAGGGATTTTTGAAAGAGCTCATACTTGGATCGCCAGTGAACATTCAGAAAAGACATGGTTAATGGACTCCTCCTCTGCTCTGCATCTCGTACAGAGTGTATCCCCCATCATTCCCCTCGACATTAAATTTTTCTTGACTGCCAAACACCCTGATATTAATTGCCAAATGAAATGTTTCATCTTAGGCGGGCATTTTACTTTCCAACACTATGCATGTAGTGGGACAACTGAAGGACCAAACAAATTATTCTCTTTTACCACATCATGATAGACACGTTCCACCTGATAGCCAGTTTTGACCGAATATTTCCCATTTTTTGTGAAATGCCATCCATCCATGTCTGGCAACACCGTTCTACTCAAAGGGATACTCTCAATGATTTTTGCATCCGCAGAATCTACCAAAGTCTGAATGACCTGAGAGTTCCAAGTACACGAGTGTGGATCAATGAGAGAATCCACAGTGAGGTGAGGATAAAAGTTTGCAAAATTACTTTGTGCTGGTCTCTGGCGGGTGGATGGGAGCCATGGATCATTCCATACCGAAATAGATGTTCCTGATCCCACCCTTTTGATTAGTCCTTTACAAACCAAAGATTTAGCTGATACAATACTTCTCCATCCATAGGATGGTTAGTACGACTTAATCGGATCCAGGGGTGATACATTCATGAAATAACGACCCTTATAAACTTTCGAAAAGAGTGAGTTTGGCTTCTCCACTAGTCTCCAAAATTGTTTGCATTGCGGTATTGAAATCCCTGAAATCCTTGAAACCCAGACCTCCTTCCTCTTTTGTCCTGCTCCGCTTATCCCAACTCTTCCAATGTACCCTTTTTGTATTTCCTCCATAGCTCCACCAAAATTGTGCCACCGCACTCATTAATTTTTTAATGTTAGTCTTCGGGAGACGGTAACATGACATCACATGGTTGGGAAGTGCTGTAACGATTGATTTAATAATTACTTCTTTACCCCCTTTCGTGAAATATTTGAAGGTCCAACCATTCACTCTATTGTTAAGTCAATCTTGGATGAAATTAAATACCTGCGTTTTCGAGCCTTCCAGACTCTCCGGAATACCTAGATATGATCCCATCCCTCCTATATTTTGTATTCGCAAAGCATCTCTCATCTCTTGCCTCTTAGGTTCCTCTATCTTGTGTCCAAACTGGGTGGAGGACTTTTGAAAATTTATAAGTTGGCCCGAGACTAGCTCTCAATCCTTAAAATAGTTTGACACTCTTTTTTGATCGCCCGACAAAAGAAAATACTATCGTCTGCAAATCGCATGTGTGAATCGACGGACAAACCTTCGCCACCTTTATTCCTGTTAGTTCTTTGTTCCTTTCAGCTTTTTTAATATTCGCAATAAGTGTCTCTGTGCACATGAAAACACTTAGTATACATTATTATTGTGCTATTGATGATAGAAAAAAATAGGTGGATCGTCCAGTTCTTTATAGCATCTTACCAGTATGGATCGTACGGTTCTTATACTTAAGGAAGTTTTCTAGAGTTAATGACTTAAATCTAAAAGCGTGTGATGTGAAAATAAAATATTAATTTTTATATATAGTTACAACAATATTAATTTTTATATATAGTTACAACAATATTAATTCTTGCTATGTGGGATTTTCTAAACGTGGAGAAACACATTTCTATAATGAAACTTTCTTAAAATTCAAATGCACATTTATTCCATAATGTTGACATAATTGTAATTTTGTCTTGGCCGTATATATTATTCACTAAATATTGCACATATGTCTGTTCTACAGTAAGTATAGTTTTCTTTAATAAATAATAAATCTTAGAATAAATGACATTAGATACGGTCTGAAGCTTATATAAAAACGTATGTGAGAAAGCCATTAACATACTGCATTAATTTTATAAAAATGCACATTTATTCGACATAACGCTGACATAAATGTGATTTTCTCTTGACAGTATATTTACTCAATTTATTTCACATTAAGTGGCATTGTAGAAATTCTTTTTGTTACAAAATAAGTGTGGTTTTCGAATTTCGATGAAAAATTTATTATTTTTATACTATAATTTATTTTTATGAGTTAAAATATGGTTAAATGTACAAATAATTATGTTTTTATATTTAAAAAATGTAAATTTAATTATCTTTTTAATCTGTGTACAAAAAATTAAATGACATTTCAAATGAAATAGAGGAAATATTCACTGATATTGCAAATATGCATATTCTATGGTAAGTATAGTTTTCTTTAATAAATAGTGAATCTTAAGAAATAAATGACATTAGATACTGTCCGAAGCCTATATAAAAAGGGCGTGTAAGAAAGCCATCTCTAATACTGCATTAATTTGTATTCTAACTAATGGAAACTAACCAACGACAGCGTACATAGCCATATGTACAAATTCCCATGTCTATATAAATAGCTAACACGATTAGCATTCTTAGGCATGGGCACATTCTCCAGAACTAAACCAAAAATGTGTTTTGGTTCGGATTTGGATCCTATTAATTGGATATTAGTGGATTCTATATTTTCAGAGCCAAAAACTCAGAATAAACTGGAACCGAACCAAGAACCGAAAAGATATTCGAATTTCTATAATATAGTTTATATGTTTATAAATATTAACTATATTTAGTTTTAAAATTATCAAATAATTTTAAAATATTATTCATAAGTTGAAATACCAAAAATGAATTACTAGAATACTGTTTACCTAAAATATTTAAAATTATCTAATTTTTATCTAAAAACCTAAAATCTGATATTTAATTTGAAACCTCAATTTTTTTTTTGAAATTTTAATTTGAATTAACCGATAAACCGGAACTAAAAGGGATCCAAAATTACCTCGGATATAAACCAGTCTCAACTTTGGTACCCGAACCAAACCAAAAACTTAGATAATCGAACCAATTTTTCTAAATGCCTGAACGAATCCTACACCGGACCAAAAACTCAAATAAACGAACTGAAAACGAATCAAACTTACATCAAAGATCCAAAATGCTTTTTAAAAAACAATGTAGTCCACTAGAAACAAATTATATAATTAAAAAGTCAAAATTATTGTATATGACCAAAAATATTATTTCGATTAAAAAAAATTAAGTTTTCCATGCAATATTTTATAAATATTTTTTTTAATATAAATTCACCCTGTTCAAGGCCCAAGTCTTATCCTAGTATAATAGTAATTCTAATCAAAATGCATTTAATTACAAATATTAATTTGTACATGTAATAATCTCTTTGAGCTTGTGTCGGTTAGAGCTGATTTCTCATTTTAATGTATCAGATGTATTTTGAAGTTTGAAGGCTTCTTGTTGTCAACGGTTTTCTAAGCATGTAAGAAATCTTTCCTGTGTTTTGGGTTTCATTTTAAAGCATGAAGGAAATCTTTCCTTAGCCTTAATTTGTCCAAAATACCGAGTAAGGTTCCAACAAAACGAAAACTTCTATAGGTCATCTCTAAATCAAAGACTGAAACCAAAGGTAAACTTGGTGAAAACTCCACTCACACGAAAATCAAGATTTAAATCGAAAGATGAGTTTAGTGGGCAATTCGTTTGCCAAAACGTAAAGCCGATCTAAGGAAAAAGTGATTTCCAATTTTAGTTGTATTGAGATTCTTGATTAGTTTATGGAAATAGAGAGGGTAATAACAAAAGACAAGTCAAAAACGAAAAAAATATAAACAAATTGAAAGTTCACGGATAGAACAAAATGAAAGAACTTACTAGAGACAAACCAATTTCTAATCTCTCAAGAACAAGACTAAGCTGCACTCACAAAGTTACTTTTCTTGTCTCTCAAAGAAACTCGCAAGAACACCCTCTTCAACGAGATTTTTCTCTCGATAATCTCTAACTTAAATCTACCCACGGTAATTTAGTTATATAGATATCGTACACAATATTCTCTTCCTAATATCGTGCTAACTTAATTTTTCATTGCTTCTCGGCAAAGTAATATCCGGAAACCAATGAATGACTGCCACATTATCTTCTCATAACCAATATGCAATGGTGTGTCACACATCGAGTATCTTGCGTAACACCTTCTCTGTCTCAGGTCTCATCAAGTTCTTTTTCCATGAGCTTACATTCTCCTTTTTTTTATCTAAATGTGTCAATCTAAGCAATTTGCAAACACAACACAAGAAACCAGCAACATAACACATGTATGATCAAAAGCACATGCGTTAGATGAACTGAAAAACACACCCTTAATTTAAACAAAGTTTCAAATCAGCACAGCATCCAACATCCCAGACCACTGAAAGAAAGATACAATTACTAGACTCCACACAACTGAAGAAAACGAAAAAACAACATAACTTGCAAAAATACTCGACAGATGACTCTAGGTAACAAGCGACAACAGTGCACACATCAGACACTATCTTCATCATCCTTAACAGAAACCTGTTGCGAATTATCTCCCCCTGATTAGATTCACATTTCGATAAAAAACTCATGAGAAAAGACAAATCTAAGCACATGGAAACAAATACACATCTTTACTCCTCAGACGAAGTTGAATTGCCTTGAGGCTAGCAATGGTTCGATCAATATCCTCATCAAGGCTTGGAGCACTTGAGTTAGCTCCCGAGCCTCTTCCTGCTTTTACATCCATGACGACTGCCTTAGGAAAACCAGCGATTCTCCCATCCGATGCATCAAGAGGAAGGATGCGTTGAGAGAGCAGAACTTGCTGAATCAGAGTCGGAAAGATGAGCCTCCTTGGTCTGTCAATTCCCGTGTTCTCATACATAGCCATGATTTGATTGTATACCATCCTAACGAAATCAAATCCCCTATATGATGGGTCATGTAGAGAAACTTGAGGTGCTCCTGATTCACAATGGTATAATTGGTGATAGGGAGCCCATTCGAACACACAAGTTTTTACAAACTTGATTTGTTTTTGTCAGGTATTTGGAGCTGATGTTCTCTGATCGTTGGATCCGATTATCGGTGAAAGCATATACACGATCAATTTTCTTTGTCTTCCAATCAGGATCTTCTTAAAAATCAGGAATACAGTACAAAGAGTTGATCAAGCTAGGAGAGAAATCAACAAGAGATCCTCTAACAAACACGACAACACCATCACCTCGTTCCTAAGATCTGGAAGGTTAGCTATAATTCCTTTATCACATTGGGATAGAACGGATCGGATTCAATGACTATGTAGATCAGGCCAGCAACAACAATCACTTACTTAACACCGAAAAGCTTTTCATCAGTGAGAGGCAGAACCTGCTGGGTGATAAACTTCTGATGGAGCATGTTGACATATCTCTGAGATGCCTCCGCAGTCGTAAAGCGAGCCTTGATAGGCATTACCTTTGGATGGAGCAGATCGGGGTTATCACGGAAATGAGCCTGAAACGCTTCGCGACTGGCAGCATACCTAGGGCCACTGGAAAAAAAATTGATCGGTGTCATCATCTGAAGTGAAAAGTGATTCAACCTCTTATTCAAGAGTTTACGGCGGAGGAGCTGAAACTTGTTTGCGTTGACGCTTCCGCGAACTGGAGGAACCAAATGGCAGAATCTGAGAAGATGACGGAGATGCTTCCATGGTGTGATTCAACCGATAGCTTCTTCGAGATGGTTTCGTGTTGCAAGAGAGGTGTGTCAGCAGCTTTGATATGAGTG